>RJWM01035382.1:0-18970 GCA_004363535.1 Dasyprocta punctata
AAGAATGACAGACTGACATTATAGAGGAGAATGCTTTCAAAGCCATTCACATTGAGCTGATGTGCAATGCCACGTTTAAAGATGAGGAAAAAGAGAATGTATGTCTGGTTTCATTTCTCTTGGTGTTCAAGGAATCACTGGTCCTTGACAGATTTTCTTGCAATGTGTCTCCCAAAATCAAAACCAGAAAAGCTTTGGGAGATTTCACCTATTCTTTTCAAAATGAAAATGGACACGTGGGTCAAGAGGCATCATATTTTTACAATAGAAAAGCTAAACTACAAAGAAACGCAAAGTCAGACACAGATCGGAAGGCATTTCCTGGCAGCTGTCTGTCTCTATGAGGGAAGGCTACGGCCGTATTTCTGGATTCAGGTGCACCCCTGCCTTGAGGTTACCTGCTTCTTTTTAACTGACTGAAGGATGAGCGGCTCCACAAGCCCTTTGCAATCAAAGAAGCAGCAGTGGCTGCACAGTGGGCACTGCGGACTTCGTGTCAGGAGGTAGCACTTCAGCCAGCCTCCGCACATCCGAGTACAGATGGGCGGCTGCGGGTGGAGGCTGAGACCGACGATCGCGTGCTGTCTGCTGTAGCTCCGGGCTGGTCTAGGTGCGGCATCGCTCAGTCTGCCACCTGGTGTGGTCACTTCAGAACAGGTACAAGAACATTGATGATCTTCTAAAAGGAGTCTAAGTAGGCTTGACAATAGAGAGGGCTTGCGCAAAGAGGAACTGGCTCTTACTGACGCCCTCCCCCGACACGTGGATTTTTATCTCAAATGACTTTTGGATACTTTGGCTGTGCCCCTGGTCCTGTGGCTACTTTTTCATGGCCACAAGTGGTATGTGGAAGATGAGTTGGGGGAAGTAGGCAGCTCCACTATGAAAGAATTTGGTCCTCTTCAGTCACAAACAATTTTCCAAGAATCAAAGCAAATAAGCTGCTCAAAGTATATTATCAGAGACTTACATATTAAAGAGCAACAAATGTCTCAAATCAGGGCATTTTAGCAGCATTGAATATTCCTAAATTGCAAACAGGTCAAATTCTAGGCCTGTAAAATTCTGTCATGTTCACTAGTTAAATGCTGTTATCTGGTGCCTAAGAGAAGTCTCAAAGTCTTTCAAAATTCATTTGTCCAACCTCTGATCATTTCTCTTATGCTCATCACTGAGAAGCAGCCAGGAAATGCAATGAGGCTCGAAACTCAAGTTTATTTTTTTTTAATTTCAAAGGAACCATTGTGTATAACATTTCTGTTAAACCAATTCTTACGTGTTATTTTAATAGATATAATAATAAAACTCAAAGATTAAACGAGTGAAAGAATCTGCATGTGTGTGTTTTGCAGTATTAATGATTTAAGGTTAAGTTACAATGCCTCTCAGGTAAGGAGCTAAATTCATATTAAATTTTTTAGACAAAAAATTTTGAGACATGATGGCCTCTAACTCATGGCAATCCTCCTGCCTCAGCCTCTCGAGTGCTGGGATTACAGGCATGCACCATCAGGTCTGGCTAAACAAATCTTAAACTAGGTATTTATCATATAAAAATCATCTGAAATTTGTTATTTCTGCCTACTGGTTAAAAATAGTAAAATTTTCTCTATGAAAATAGAATATACCAAAATTGAAAAATTAGACAACTCTAAGATCATGGATTTAAACCATATTCAGAAAGCAGTTTTCCCTAAAAATGCATGACACATGTATGTTCAAAGATATTCGCCTCAGGATTTGAAATACACCATGCCGAAAACCAAATTATTATCTCTCGAAAGACAAAAAATGGAGCTCATTCCTGTAGCACAGCCTTTATGCTACAAGTGTGCAGGCATAGTAGAGAATTAATTTGCAAATACACGTGAGTGTCAGGCTTGTTGTCTTTGCTCTTTTCCTCCTGACTTCAGGGTCCCCGGGGGCAATGCGCTGGGAGCCAGGACTCTGCACCTCGGTGAATACCGTGCAGGGCCGCCTGGGATGGTCGGGTGCGGCCGCGGTGTTCTTGACTTTTCCATTCCCAGGCCTGGATGTAAACTGCATTGCCCACGTCGGTCACTTGAGGAATGGCCCCTGGCTTCTCTATCCACGGTGAGCAATCTGGGCTCTGGTTCATTACCAGAAGTACCCGGCAGTTTTCCCGGCTGTATTATGACTGTAGAGACTGGAGGAGGGCAAAACGGGGACAGATGTTCCACTGCGGGGTCTGATGAATGTAATTGGGACTCACAGTGCCTTCTGTAATACACACCCAAGAATGCAGTTACACTTTTAACTTCCCTTTTCTCTGCTCTTAAAAGTCGAGGCTCTTTCTTTTTTTAATTTGTTAAAAACATGAAAATAAAATGACCTTTAGTTTACTTAACCAATAAACGATGCTAATACTCATCTTTGCTTTAAGGATGGGAAGCAAGCAGTATCCCCACTATCGGACTCCAGCCTTCTGAGCGGGGCGGCTTCATGAATTCTGCACACACCCTGCATGCTGTGTGGGCGGGCTCGGTGCTGCTCATTCATCGAGAGACCTGCAGCATCCCGTGGACTCCAGTTCCCCGGGACCAGCCAGGGTCCCCAAACCGACCTTCCCTACTGACATTCCTAAAGCAGCTCACACTCACGGCAATGCTGCTTCACTGTGACACAGTTTTAAATGTTTTCCTAAGTACATTATCTTTTTTCTACTTTTTTTAAATTTTAAATATAATAAAAGCCAGCAAAACAAAACAGAGTAAATCCAATCAAAACCAAGCAGTGAAATTGGTACAGAACTTCAAGGCAGGAGGCTAGGAAACAACAGTGGCCACCACAGTATATCGTGTCATCTTCACGATAGCTGTCCGTTCCATCAGACACAGCAAAATCAAACCCAAACACAACAGAATAAAACCAACCAAAACAGAACAACGAATAAAGTAAAACAATTAATTGGAACAAAACAAAACAGTGAGAACAACACTGGATTTCAAAAACAAGATGGAAGGGAATTCTCCATGTTTGCTCTATTACATAATGTTATCCTCCCACTAGATGCTCAGATGGCCGCCTCCAGGCCTGCAAAGTCAACAGAAATATGCACACGCAGGAATACTATTCAGGTCTTCTTTCTATGCTGTTGATGATTTATTATCAATCTATGAAACAAACACTGTACCGGAATTTCCTAATTTGTTTAGTCAAACATTATCAAAAGGATGACTACAGTCTCTAAGAGTCTGTTGTGTTAGCATGTGCTAGCCTATTTACATGGAGTACTTTGAATCATGATTATTACCTTTATCTAACAGGTGCTTGACCAAGTAAGCTCAGGTGGCCTAATTAAATTGGGTGGGCTCTTGTGGATTGTTCAGCTGATTTTGAAACCCAGATCTGTATGTTTTCAAAACCTATAGAATTGTCACAAAAGCAAAATCATGTCTCTATAAACATTTTGATTTCTTTTCTTATTTTCTTTCTTTCTTTTCTTTCCTTCTTTCTTTCTTTCTTTCTTTCTTTCTTTTTCTTTTTCTTTTCTTTTCTTTTTTTGTCTTTTTGAGACAGGGTTTCACTATGCAGTTCAGGCTGGCCTTGAACGCACAGCAATCCTCCTGCCTCAGCTTCCTTAGTGCTGAGATTACAGGTGTGTGTCACCACACCTAGAAACATTTTGAATTTTTAAATCATGATTTTTTTTTCTTTAAAGGGTAGTCACATGCAAGTCTGATTTATTAAACATAAAGCCAATTGGCTCCCTCCCTGCCTCCCACAAAAAGAATGGTCAGTGTAAATCTGGGGGATATTTATTGCTGGAGATCATGTTGAAATTAAGACACATAAGGGTTGATTTCATATCCACTACAGACTTCGGTTCATCCAGTACTCAGGATCAAGATATGCACTGGACAAGGCTCACCTCCCTGACTTTATCTTGGAAACATCACAAGGATGCCAGATACCACTGGCTTCTAACATTTAGCCTTCGAATTTGTGAGGAACGGAGCACAAGTAAAACTAATTCTCAAAGGCAGTGACAAGTGTTAAAGCAAATACATAAACTAACTGTGCCTTCAGTACTGAACACATAAAGTGACTGACAGTGAGGAACACGGGAAAGTCAAATAGGAGCGCTGGTTTCTTGAACTGAAGAAACAAGCAGAAGCGAGAAGGACGTGGGGTCCTACAGAGTGTACACGCCCTAAGTGCACACAGATAGCCCACCAGCGTGTCCCCCATGGATGATACAGCTAGAGTTTCGAGAGTATTCCTCAGCATTTTGAGTAGTCTCATTAAAACTGTACTCACTAGAATACAAACTTTCATTGGCGTGATCAATATATTTACTAGTCTGAAATAACTTCTGTTGCATATAGATTAGTTCTGTATTATTTAAAGATTTGCACTATGATTGCTGCATTTCCAAAATAAATACTAGCTTAATTTGGAGTGATTATTAGAAATAGTGCAAATGACACAGATCTATTCTACGCTGGAAAAATCCTCTTTGGCTAATCTAATTAGCAGGAACACTTCTTTTGCAATTAACATCTTCACATCCAGATTATAGCAATGCACCAGTGTCAGTCTCCTCCCTTAGACTACAAGCTACTCAGAGGAAAGAGGCATGACTAATTCATCTTCTGACTACGGGATGTCCCACCCAACATAGTGTGCAAATGACCGAAAAACAAAATATTTCGATTTTCAGTTACATTGGAGTTTCCATGTGATCTTTTACAAACGGATGTCCTCCTTTCCACAGAAGGTAGGAGAATTTTCCTTTTCACATCCTCTAATGAATAATTACAGTTTAAGCCAATGGATATATTCTACACTGACACACCCTTTGTTAGAGACGCTGGGGTCTCATAGTCCAAGAGAGAAAGCAGCTTCTGCCAGCCAGTGATGCACAGGGCCTGCAAGCTGCCCGCCTTCCCCACAGCGGGAATCTCTGTGATGCTGTGCATACGTTTGCCTCTGAGGTCCTGGTCAGATTACGCCACTCCCCATAGAGAAAGCTGTATGTGATCTCCCTGGTGGCCCAGTCCACCGTCACAGTTCCAGGTGTTCAGAACTTCTTTTGTATACAGCAGAGATCTGACTTCTCACTGTTCTCATCATTGGTCCTTAGTTTGCCTCCAGAAAAGTCAGGAAATAAGTGCAATCTTTCCTCCATGTGACAGCTCTTCAAATATCTGCAGACTGCGCTGATCTCCCAGTAGGGTCCTTCCTTTTCTAAACTAAAGATTGTGTTTTTACAATTGCTTTGCAGGTGTCGCACACCATTTCCCTCCCATGACTTTAACTTCGTGATCTGGAGTTTAGTTCCAATCAACTTGTACTCTGTCCCATGTGTAATAATCTGCTCCTGATTTAAGCTCCTGTATTACAAAACAAACCAATTACTTTCAGCTATTTGGGACACCATGTCCATTAAATTGCATTTTCTTGCTTAAGCTTTCATTACTTAGAAATAATGTATCTCATTATGATTAAAACTTCTCTCTTTAGTTTTCTGAGTTTTTTTTTTCCTTTTTTTTTTTTTTTTTTTTTTTTTTTTTTTTTTTTTTTTTTTTTTTTTTTTTTTTTTTTTTTTTTTTTTTTTTTTTTTTTTTTTTTTTCTTTTTTTCTTTTTTTTTCTGCTTAGTTGCTATGCTAAGTTCCCGTCAGGAAGAAAATTCGTCTGGTTCGGAGCTATGTTATGAGACAATCATGAAAGCCATCGTGATGTGTGGCACACAGTAGGGACTCAAGAAAGCACCTCAATAAGCAATCCCATTTACTAAGCAAATATTGAGAAATGTTTCAGAAATAAGCACCACTCACTTCAGCTTTATTTACACTGACAAATGCAACAGCAGTTTTTCTTTGACAATTCAGCCTAGGCATTCAGGAAAATGCTGCATATGGCAAGACCCAGAAAAATCATTCTGGATCAGGACTCTAGAGGCTTACAATCAAGCAGAAAACGACTAGGGCAAGGATTGCTATCACCAAGATACAGTCATTTAATTACCCGATCCCATTAGCAGTAGGCCAGATAGCTGTTACGTCTCTGCAATTATGGCACTATCCCCTCTACAATTTCCTGTTGGCCAGATGCAAAAAGAGGAAGTCATATTGCTTAAATTGCTGTCCTACTCATATACAATTCAATATTTTTGCTAAAGCACAACAAGGGACGGTATGATCAGAAATATTCTGATATAGAGAAAATAGGCAATATTCATTTTCATGGTAGTTTTTACCTTGGTGAAAATAAGAGATGGCCATGTGTTTCCATCACATACACCTTGGCACTCGGGTTCTCACTTTGTATAGCAATTTTAGGGTGCTGGTACAATTCATGCGATTCTTTCCCTTTAGTAATGTCAGGTCATCACAGAGCAGGAGTGGGGAGTCAAGGCCCAGGGTTATACATTGGGTTTGCGAAAACTATTCCATGTGCATTCCTAAGATATTTCCATCTGACTCCAGCCTCAAAGCCACCACTTGCCTTTATTTGTTAAGAAAACCAGGAACCTAGGCCATTCATTTCTGTGCCTGCGGAACTTTCACTACGTGAAGAGACGGTACAAGGCGTAGTCATGAATGAACGGCAAGCGAGGTAAAGAGGGAGCCGTGACCTAGGTCTGTGCGTGCTGCAGGGCAGAGGCGTCAGGGCAGGGGTGAGCCGCAAAGCCCCGCCGCCCACGGCAACTCCTTAACCTGGCTCGGAGTGGGGAGGGGTAGAGAACATCTTCAAGAGAGGAAGCGACAGTGAAGCTAGGGCTGGAAGAATAAAACAGAATCAGCCAGAAAACATAATAGAGATGAGCCACCCGCCGCCAAAAAAAGACTTCACGATACATGGAAAGAGTGGGGTGAGCGAGAAGTCTGGTAATCCTGGAAACCAGAGCTGAAAGCCAGAGGGCTGAGCGGAGGGGACAGAGATGGGGCTGCAGGAGAAAGCAGGGACCAGCTCTCAAGTGCCTGGCCAGGGATACTGAGACACTGACCTTAGGGAATGGGGAAACATTGCGTACTTTTAAGTCACCGAGTGACACGCTTTAATTACATTTAAGAGGGTCACCGCACCCTGGGTGTGGAGGACGAAGTGCCCAGGATGTCAGTATCATCACGGGGTGTGGAGGCAGAGATGATGCCCTGAAACTGTAGTTGTGGCTGGGAGAATGGAGAAAGGCTGGGAGAGCAGACAAAAGTTCAGGCCTTTAGAACTAACAGGCCATGAGGGGGACTGAAAACCCTGACTTAACAAAGAGTATGAAAAGATATTCCATTCACTGCTGACTATATTTCCGTGGCACACAAAGCAGAGACAGGACACAGGAATTCCCGGCAGGAGTAATAGTAGAAAGCGCGTCATTCGAGCTGGGTCGTGAAGAACCTACGTGATTGTGAGAAGGCAGAGGTGCGCAGTCAGAATGCTGGAACAAAAGAGCAAAGTTAAGTGAGTCCATTACGGCTTTAGGAATTTAGTAGCAATGCTTGCACATCTTTGCTTTTTCTTGATGAACACACAATGTTGGATTTTAAACTGTATTTTCTAGCTCTGGTATATAAATTACAACCTTCTCTTTTCCATCATTTTGAATGAAGCCCAGTCTTGATTTCTTCAAAACATCAGCATTAACGTAGTAGATCACAGACTTGGAGGAAGCAGTAAGCAGATGCGCACTAACAGGGAAGTACAAATCTTCGGGTCACACCAGCGGCTCCCCCATTCACCCTCCCAGACTCACACTGGCACGAATTACTGGACCTTGTGCCCTGGACCAGCTTAATAGTTTCTCCCCTTCAAAAATTACTACCTGAAAGTTAACGATATGTCTAGCTCAGTCTTACTTGACTTGTGTAAGAGAAAGGCCCTTAGGAAACCCCAAGCCTATTTCTATCCAACTAGATTTTCCCAGGCATTCGCAATTCCCTGAGAAAAATTCTACCGGAAGATAAAGTGAAATTCTCAGAGATGATGTTCAAGGCTGCTTTCAGTGGGTGTGACGCTTGGGAGGATGGTGTCTCCTCTAAAAGGGGTGTTCAAATTAAATCCCCAGTGCAACAGGATTAAAGTCGTAGCCTTGAAAGTAAGGCAGTTGTGAGGGCTCTGCCCTCTTAGACAGGATCAGCACTTTCGTAAAGGGATGTGTGGCTCAAGGGAGTGTGTGCATGCTTTCCTGGTTTTCCTCCATGAGAGGACTCAGAAGCCCCTCCTCCTCCCATGCCCACAACCTGCCATCACTGTGGTCTTGGAATCCTCAGCCACCAAGCCATAAGAAATAATTTCCATTATTCATCAACTACCCAATCTACAGTATTCAGCAGAGGGATGAAAAAGAGACTAAGACACTGGTTTTCTGCAAAGGCTGTCTGACCTCATGAAACCAGGTGACTAGCAGGAATCCCAGCCTGATTCCCCTTAGAGACTGCATCATTAGGGTTTAAAATGCCACTGACAGCATCAGGCTTAGCAGAACTCTTAGGGAAAACACTTCAGGATCTCAGAGATAAAGGAGACTATATACAGGATTACAAAGTGAGGTCCGCAGTCAGCCGCACTGTGTATTATAATGCAGCTTCCTCAGCCCCCCTCCAACACTGCTACGGCCAAAGTGGCGCAGAAATCTGAAGTTTTAATACACGCACATGCTTTCTGATGTTGAAGACTGATGATGTAACCTAACTTGTATGTGTATCTGACAAAGTAACCTACAATAAAAAAATAACATAATTTAAGTTTTCCTGAGTGGTTTTTGTCATGGTAGGTCTTGTTTTAGAATCTTGGAGTCACAATTATTTGCTTCTGATAACGGGCTATACAAGACACACACAGGGAAGCCACACGCTATCGTAATCCTGGACGAGATAGAAATGTACACAGCATGTGCAGTCTTGGCCAGTAATACTCTGAGATTAGGTATCTTGCCAATGGTTTTCAGTCTTATCCTATTTCTGGTTGTTTTCAAGAGAAGTGACAACATCTAAAACACAGAGAACTAAAGGAATAGAAAGCACAAGCTTTAATTTCATCAATCCATCTAAAACATAGAAAACTAAAGGAATAAAAAGCACACATTTTAATTTCATTAATAAAAGCACAGGCCTTCTATTTTGCTTAATTGACTCTTGGAGAAAATAACTCCAAGAATAGAATTTGTGATAAGCTCAGAAAAGATTTAGTGATAAAATGATGTCCAAATGTGTCAAAAGAGAATTCCAGAAATGGGTGACTGTTGGAAGAAGGTGATATCATAAAAGCACATGATGATTTATCCAGTAATGTTATTCTTCTACATTTAATGTCAGAGATTTATTAATTCTTTCTCATTTAAAGGATTTAAAGACATGAAGAGTGAATAGGAGAAGGCAGTAATATTCCCTCCATGCTTGCCATGTAGTCAGAACTGTACTAGACACCATTGTACAGTGATTTCCTTGGAAAATACATGCATACCTTTTTCAATTTATAAAACATAACATAGGTCATATAACACAAAACATGTATGTTGTATGTAACCATATAATATTTATATAAACACATGATGCATAATTATTTTTGAGGTAAACCATTATCTTTTGGAAAATCTCCAATATTTGGTAATGATTTTAAAAACTTAATTTCACTGGTGAAGGGTTTTATGCTTTTCCCTTAAGTATCTCATTTCCTATGAAGCATTTTCTGTAAAGTCATTATTAAATTCCCCCAAGTAGCATAAATAATGTTTATATTATTCCAATTATTGGTTTCTAAAATGATTCTCCACCCCCTTACTAAACTGAATGTCTTAATGGAAAACAAGCAAAACAAAGTAGTTGAATAACAGTAGCAACTACTTCGTGGTTGCTCCTGCTGCTAATAACACCAGCAGGCCAGATTTCTTCAGCACCAGAAACCTGTTAGGAGCTCTGTATGCATTAATTCTAATCTTTGTCATGCATTTGCTTATTAAAGTACTTTTTCTCTTTAAATAGAATTAAATGTAGAGAAATGCTTAGTTAGCGAAAGGGGTAGAATTATTCTACACACAAGACAGGGAGGAGATCTGTCTGGGGAAGCAGTAGTTTTCCAAAGTAATGAGCAATAGAACACTAAACTGTCCTCATATGACATACAAACAAAATTTTTGCATGCATAGGGAGTCTAAACAAACAGAAGCTCAGCCTTGTGCCATTTGAATAAGGTGGGATGAAGACTCTCAGTTACTAAGTTCAGTTTCCTATTCAGAGTCATTCATTTAGCCTTTCATTAAAATATCTGAGCTACGGAGTGCTTAGTGCAGGAGAGACACTGGTCCCGTCCTCCCGATATAGCTAGGAACAGAGGAGCTGAGAGCCTTTCTCCCTGATTCTACTGCCCCCATCCTGTGATCTTCAATAAATGTGGCCACTTACTACTTAGTACAGGATGTATGCGTGGCACTTCTTTCTTTGGCGTGTACAAGATCCTGGACCATTTTTGGTCCATTCAACTGTAAAACTATCAGATCAGAGAGCGAGTGACACAGACTCAACCTTTCCTTCTCCTGGTTCATACACAAGAAAGACTATCAAAAAAGAATACTAAGAGCCTGAGAAGTGAGCCAGGCCTGAGAAAAGAAAATAATGAATGGTACAGTTTTAGATGAGAAGGGCACAGAAGTCCATTCTGGAAATTGAAAGACGAGCAAAATGTGAGTGACACGGGGCTGGAGCATGCATCCAGGCAAAATGCGAAACAGGTGGGAAGTCTGGAGTGAGAATGGACTCAAAGTGTCCTAGGATGAGTAACGGGGCTTCTGGAGCCACAAAAGGGTAACAAGGCAGGAAGTGAGGTTAGTGAGAAAGCCAACAGTCATACAGTGCAAAACCTACCAATCCTGATGAAGGCATTGTCTTTTACCCTGCACGACATGGAAAATAAAGAGAGGCTGAAAGCAGTGTTATGGATTATAGAAAGACCCTGCCCCCATGGGTCTGATGTACTTGTAGGTGGGGTTTCGGTGAGATGGTTAGATCACGGGAGTATGATACTCATGAGTGCATGAGCCCATTGATGGTTTTCCAGTGAAGTGTGACTTGGGAGGTGAAGTCTGGTAGGAAGAAGCAGGTCACTGCTGTGGGGAGGGACCTGGAAGGGTCGATGATCTCCCTCCTCCTCTCTTGATTTCTTTCTACCTCTTGTCTGCCATGCTATGAGCTGTTTTTTTTTTTTTTCCACCATGACCCGCTACCATGCCACCACCCTGCCTTGGAGCCAGCCAACTATGGGCTGAAACCTCCACAAACTGTGAACCCAAACAAACCTCCCCTCCTTTCAACTGTGGTCATCAGGTCTTGTTTCTTGGTGAGGAGAAACCAACCAAGACAGTGACTAGCCTAATGGTTATTTTTGAAGACTTGCTCTGCTAACCTGTGGGAAATAGGGTGGAGGAAGTAAAGGCAGAAACCACACAAATAAGTAAGGGGCTGCACAAGTTGTCGAAGCAAGAGTAAACAATTGGAATGAAAGTGACAGTAAAGGAAAAGTTGTCAAAGGGTCCTTTTCAAGTTACGTTGTAAAGTTGGAACCGAGACAGCTGGCCAGTGAATGCTGTCACACTTCCTCCAGGATGCTGTATACGGCATCGCGTCTGACTGTGCCTTGATTTCTGTGTTTTGAGAGGTTTCGTCCTAGTGAAGTAAGTAATCTAAATAGTGATCACCCAAAGACTTCTTATGGCAAAAAAGAGAGAGAGAGAGAGAGAGAATCAGACACAATGTCCTGACAGATGGTAATAGGCGATACCAAGAATATATTTTCTATGAGGCAGAACCTGATCGTGTTTCCAAAAGTAATTCTCAGTTTACAGAAAAGTACACAGAATCAAGAAACACCTTTGATGACACCAAGAACACATAAACAGCACAATCTCTGAATGGGGGCAAAGATAACGGATGAACATTTAAATTGTCTGAGTAAACTACGAAAGAAAAAATGAAAGAGAGAGAGGCTGAAGACTGAAAAAGGTCTGGGATACATCAGAATACTGAACCCTTTACGTGAACTGGTGAGACAATGCATTTAAAAACCCTTAAAGAGCCCTAATTTGGAGTTGCTATTGGGGTGAAAAAATAAATGTGCCTCATTGTATAAACCGTTTTGAGTTACGATTTCCCTGACTGTCGAACCGGAACTGAGTAAGGGATGGCAGGAGCTTGAGAGAAGCAGGCAGGAAAATATGGGGAAAGAGAAGTCTACATCCAGCGTGAGGGGGATAGGAATAGGAATTGGTGAACTGTGGTCTTCAAATCAAATCCAGTTTTTCATCTACTTTAATAAATAGAAATTTATCACAAGGCAAGCACTGCCATGGGCTTACGTATTATTTTTAGATCTTCTATACTAGAATGCTGGAGTGAGTAGCTGCCACACAGACCATATGGCCAACAGAATCCAAAGCACATCCTCTGAGAGCTACCTGCGTTTTGACGGAGAAAGTGTGTTGAGTTCCCAGCAGGACAGACAGTGATGGTTCCGTCCATCTCTTCAGGTCTGGCAGGTAGTAATTCCTGCCGTGTGCTCCCGAAATATTTAGCTTTTACCGGCTTCTCAACTGTAGAACCGAGAATTAAATCATTACTAAAAAATCAAAACGCTTTTGTGCGATGATGAGTTCAATATTAAAAGACAAAAGTTTAACATATAATTAATAAACTCTTGTACATATAAAAACAAGAAAAGGAGAATTGGACATAAAGTTGGCTCATCAAATGAAGCAGGAAAGGAAAGACATGTAGCTTTTCTAGGGAGGTACTTTGTAACACACAGCAAAAACTGACTCAGTGATTTGGAGTGTCACAGCACTGGAAATTTTCAATTTTCATTTCACACAAAATCATGGGAGACGAGCCAGAGAAGCAGGGAATTTAGCAAGAAAATTGGCACAAAACAGAGTAGGGTGGTTTAGAAGGAAGTATCATGTTATATAAAGAGAGTGAAGAATTTGGATATTGCTACTTGCAATTAGGATTGCCAAGGAGCAAATAACCACTCACAACTAAATTAGAATGAAACTCTGACACTAAATAACCCTAAAGTCTGTTTTATAAAATTTTCTAATGTTTAACTCTTAAGGTTGTTTGTAGATGCGAGAATTTAGACAGCCAGGGAGTGAGGAGCTAATGATGTGGTCCCTAGAGTCACACAGTGTGCCCAATCGCCCATTCTAGGTATGATCATGAGGGAGAATCACAGGGAGGAAGAGGTCAGAAGGCAGACCAGGAACATGGATGATTGCAAGTGAGGGAAATTCCCTTCGTGAGCAGAGCAGAGGCTTGCTCAATGATGGGCTGATCTTCCAACTGGTCTCATATCCATGACCAAGAATCTGCACTGTTCCAATTTCTGGGAATTATGTTCTATGTCAAGACCCAGTGATGACTGTGCTTTTGATTCCCCAGTCTCCTTTTGGGGATGCATGCTTTTTTTAAAATGAATTGTAGATGATCTGCTCCTTCTGTGCCATTGTGTTGTGTATTTCCAAAGGTGGGTAACTTATTTTCTAATTATTGAAACCATTCAATCCAACCCCTGTCAAAATACTAATGACATCTTCCACATAATTATATAAAAGATCTTGAGATTTACATAGTGCCACATAAAAATCCCTGAATAGCCAAAGCAATTTTTTTCAGGTTTAGCAAGGTCATGGTACAAGGTCACAAAGCTATATACAGAAATCTAGTGTTGACCTATATGCAAGAAATGAACAATTCAAAAGTAAAATCATAAAGGCACAAGTTACAACATCACAAAAAAGCTTAAAGTAATGTTACTGTATAAATCTACCAAAATACATTCATTATCTGTATCTTAAAAACTATAAAAACTGATCAAAAGTACTCAAATACAACCTAAATAAGTGGAGAGAGACTATGTATGTGAATTGGACAAATATAAAAAACATTTATTCTCCCTAAACTTATCTATAGATTCTGTTACTGTATAAATCTACCAAAATACATTCATTATCTGTATCTTAAAAACTATAAAAACTGATCAAAAGTACTCAAATACAACCTAAATAAGTGGAGAGAGACTATGTATGTGAATTGGACAAATATAAAAAACATTTATTCTCCCTAAACTTATCTATAGATTCACCTCAATTATCTATCAAAATCTCAGCAGAATTCTTTTTTTTATTTCAGTGAAGGGAGGCATTGAATTTATTTCTGGACAGGCCATGGAGGCCATTGTGCTTTTTTTTTTATTTAAACGATCTTAATCACTTTTCATATACATATACATAAACTTATACATAGTTTTTCTTTCAGCTTGTCATACAAGTGAAATAATATGATGCTTGCATATGTGTGACTCATTTATTTCACTGATAAGTATATTCTCAAAGTGCATCCCTTTAAGTATGAAAGTGTCCAGTTTATCATTCTTTATAGCTGAATAGTATTCCATTCCTCAGTCGGTGGGCATTTAGGCTGTTTCCAAGATCTTGCTATTATGAACTGTGCTGCTATAAACATAGGTGCACATATATCACTGTGGTATGATGCTTTTAATTTTTTTGGGAAGATATCCAAAAGAGGAATAGTTGGGTCAAATGGGACCTCCAATACTAGCTTTTTGAGGAATCTCCACACTGACTTCCACAATGGTTGCACCAGCCTGCATTTCCACCAACAGTGGAGAAGGGTTCCTTTTACCCCATGGCCCCTCCAGCACTTGTTATTACTAGCCATTCCTTCTGGAGTAAGATGGAGTCTCAGTGTTGTTTTAATTTGCATCTCTCGTATGACCAGTGCTGCTGAACATTTTTTTCAAGTATTTATTTGCTGTTTGTGCTTCTTCATCTGAAAGGTGTGTGTTCATGCCGAAGCCATTTTGAACACAAGAACAAAAAAAGAGGCACTAGGCTACCTGGCAGTGAAAACATACTGCAAGACTCCGCTAAGGAGCACATCCAGGATTTTAATCAGAGCAGACACTCAGAACAACGGAACAGAACGTGGACTCTAGAAGTGAAGTCATGAACCTGAAACCAACTGATTTTTGATTTTTGACAACAGTGCTAAAGACATAGTTTGGGGGAAAAGGCTCTCTTTTCAATAAATTATTTTCGGAAATTTGGATATCCATATGCAGCAGAATGAAAGTAGACCCTTACATTTTACCAGTTACAAACATTAACTCAAAATGACTTAAAAACTTAAAAGTAAGCTCTGAAAATATGAAACTGCTAGAAAAACACATAGGGGAAACACTTTAGGACAGTGGAATCACCAGGAGTTTTTTGGACAAGAGTCCCAAGGCAAAGAAACAAGAGCAAAACTAGACAAATGAATTACATTACAAAAAAAAAAAAGAAAGAAAGAAAGAAAGAAAAGAAGGAAGGAAGAAAAAAAGAAAGACAGACAGAAAGAAAGAAAGAGTAGAAGAAAACCTCTATCACAGCAAAGGAAGCAATCAACAGGATAAAGAGACAACCAAAAAGTGGAATAAAACATTCACAGACTAAATATCTGACAAAGAGTTGATAACCAGAATATATAAGGAACTCTGAAAACTCAATCACAGACACAACAAAACAAAACTAATACTCAAGTTATTTAAATAACCTAAATAAAATGAGAAAACTGACTTAAGCAGGCATTTCTAAAAGGAAGACATAGAAATGAACAACAGAGATGAGAAAGCAGTGCCACAAATCACTACTCAAGAAAATGCAAAGCAAGCCCAAAGAAACACCACCTTGCTCCAGCAGGAATGACTCTTACTGAAAATAATAGATATTGTGAGGTATGGGACAAAGGGAGCACTTGAACTCCGTTGTTACAAACGTAGGTTAGCACAGCAGTAATGGGGACAGCGTGGAGCTCCCAGAAAAAGCTCGAGCTATGCCCACTAAGTAGAGTGCAGTCGTTCCATTCTTGGGTACAGAGCCAAAGGAAATGAAGTCAGGCTGAAGAGCCATTTGCCCTCCCGTGTCTGCTGCATTACTACCAAAACTGGGGAGAAATGGAAACAAGCTAGGCACCCGTCAGTTTAACAGTGGATAAGGAAAATTATAGTACATGTATGCCTTGGAATACTATTTAGTCCTAAAAAGAATGAAATCCTGTCACTGCAGAAAGGTAGAAGGGAGTGGAGATCATGAAGTTACATAAAATAAGTCAGGGAAAGGAAGACGAGTGCTATATAATCTCACTCCTATGAAACCTGAAACTGCTGATCTCACAGAAGGCAGCCCCCTGTGACCAAGAAGAGCTGGAAAGGACTGGGGAGAGAACAATAAACAGATACTTAGTCATGGTTAAACAGGAATGAGAAATGGTGTCCTAGCATAATGAGTACAGATAAGAATATTATTTCTGACTTTAAAAAGCTAAAGGAATTTTAAAATTTTCACCATAGAGAAATAGTAAATGTTTGTTTAAGTGGAAATCATGTTTCAATAAATGTTTAAATGTTTGTTTCCATTTAAACAATATATATTGTATGCCAGCATCAAACTTTACAGAGAACCACATTAATATGTACGATTTCCACGTGTTTATGAATCAGTTAAACCGAATTTTAAAAAGTTGGAAAAAAAGAAAAACAAGTTCTGGCAAGGATGTGGAGAAAAAGAACTCTCACTCTGCTAGTGGACATGTAAAGTAGTACAGCTTTAGGGAAAACATTACAGAGGTTCTTCAAAAAGTTAAAAATAGAACTCCTGTAGAATCAAGCATTTTGTCTTTTCTTAAAGGACTACTCACAATAGTTAAGGATTGGAAACAGTCCAGCATCCATCAACTCACTACTGAATGAAGAAGTTGTGGCATGTATACACAGTGGAATACTGTTCAGTCATTAAAGAGAACAAAAATCACCATCTCCAGGCACATGGAAGTGATAGGATAAGTTAGGCACAGACAGACAAGGACTACATAATCTTCCTCGTGTGTAGAATCTGAAAAGGTCAATTGCATAAATTGAGAGAAAACATGGTCACCAGAGATTAAGGACAGCAGAGGGGAGAAAGGGCTGGTGACTTGGACCAGTGGTCAGCAGTGAGAACTCTGACTTGCCATCACACACTGAGGAGATGTCTTGGTTACTGTTTTCTTGTTGCTGAGACAGAATACCTGATGCCCAAAATTAGGGAAGGGAAGGTTTATTTCTTACAGTTCTCGGGGGTTTCAGTCCATACTCAGTTTGCTCCAAGGCAGTGTGGCGTGGCAGGGCTGCCGTTCATGGCCACTGCAACAGCAAGGCGTGAACCCAGAAAGAGAGAACAAGACACACCTTCCTGCCCTTACACTGTATGTCAGCTCCACCTCCTGGTGGGTGCAGCACTCGCATCGCCAATCCCAGCACCAGACAACAAACCAATCATGAATGCCAGACTCAGCTGTGCCCATGCCATGATGACATGAGACTTGGCGGGGCCACAGGAATATAAACCGTAACAGGTGGCTACAGATAGAAATGCCAACCTGCATATTTCAAAAAGTCAAAGGAAAGTACCAAGAGATTTGACCATAAAGAAGAGACTAGTATCTGAGGGCCTACATTTAATTTGATATACACATTATGTCATGTATACCTAAATGTCACTTTTCCTTTTAATACACATTTTTTTTACATTTTCAATATCAGTTAAATAGATTTAACTGAAATAAAGATAAATAAGAGAACAGTGAAACCACCTGGACATTTTTAACTTTTGATTGAATGTAGTTCAAAAAAGTAACTTCATGTTTTCTCTCTCTGGTATGTACGGTGTGACCCTTATCAGAATGCATATACAGAAAAACAGGTATTCCTGTCTGCAGCAAATCCATAGGGTACAGTAGACATTATTAATTTCTTATCGAAAGAATTTATTCCTCATAACCTCCTAGTTATCAGAAACTCCATCTTTTCAATGACTCATTATAAGCCTATAAATGCACAGGAAATATGTATATAAACACATAAATGCACATATATGCATACACGTGTGTGTGATGCACAGTTCATCATTGCCCTTCACATTTTGTTCACCTAGCATACTACTTGGCAGACAGCAGGCATATTAATGAAAGAAAAGGAGAGTATTAAATATAAATTATGGAATAGGGCCAGGGATATAGCTCAGCAGCACAAGCGCCTGCCAGGCAAGTGCAAGGTTGTGAGTTGGATTCCTAGTGCCAAGAATAATTAATTCATTAATTAATTAAATTAAAAAAACAAATTATGGAATAAAGAACATCATGCACAACAACAAACGCATTATGTTAATGTTTGAAATTGTCAAAGAGGCATACCTAAATTCGAGGGCAAAAAGGTGCTATGTAAATAAGGACAATAAAATTTGTAACAAGTGATTTCATTTCATAGTGACTTTCAATATTGTTTTACTTTTTCAATAAGCAGGAAGTGAAATTGAGTAGCTGTTCCGGACACGGCTTCCTTTCAGATACTGCATCTGCGTTTCACTCCCTCTCTAGGTGGGATCTGCCTGATGCCCGTGTCAGCTCCTGGGGCCAGCTGAGCGTGTCCCAGAATTAAGATTTGGTCATGAAAATACTCTACCATTCCACCGGACGTGCGCAGCAGGGAGGGCCAGAAACCATTTCCCCCACGACCTCTCACACTGAAGGACCCTCACTTGGCTCGGGTTACCGCCTGCAACCTGAAGCACAACATTAAATAATGTCCACTTTGCGAAATCACTCCACGTCCCCTTGTACGAGCGTGTGACAGCCTCGCCGAAGGAAGTTATTCCATCTACCGCACGCGTGGTCACCAGAACTGTGCGCGCTTCTTCGGTCTTCTTCAGGGCGCTGCGATCTACACCGTTCTCAGCCTCTGCAGACCGCAGAATGGGAACAGTTTGATTCCGGCGGGGAACATGTCAATATAATCTGTCTCGGATTTGAAGAAGGCACGTGGTGTTGTAAAGGGAGAAACACAACAGAAAGCAGGGGAAGCCTGATTTTCCAGAATGGTAGAGACAGGACGAATGTGCCAGAACAGTCTCATTAAAAATGT
>RJWM01035383.1:0-18974 GCA_004363535.1 Dasyprocta punctata
GGAACATCAACATTTTGAATCAGTTCAGAATATCAAGAGACTCATAGCACAAGTGAAGACACAAGACTTCCAGAGCTGCATCAGAAAGTGCCAATTAAAAAAAAAAATTCACCGTACTTGATGATAGCTCAGACCCATTATACCTTTTTTTTGGGGGGTGGGTACCAAGGATCAAACTCACAACCTCGCACCTGCCAGGCAGGCACTTAGGCCACTGAGCTAAGTCCCCGGCCCTATTTTTTTGAGACAGGGTCTCACTATGCAGTTGAGGCTGGCCTTGAACTCACTTTGTGGCCCAGGGTGGTCTTGAACTCACAATGATCTTCCTGCCTCAGCCTCCTGAGTGCTGGGATTACAGGCATGTGCAACCATGCTTGGCTCCCATTATATCTTTTGCTTTTTTTTTTTCTTTTTTGAGACAGGTTTTCATTATGTAGTTCAGGCTGGCCTTGAACTCACTACGTAGTCTAAGCTGGCATCCAATTCATGGCGATCCTCCTGCTGCCACTGAATGGTATTAGTACGGTGTGCACCACCATGTCAGGTGCTCTTGCATATTTTGTCTCATTGATTATTGTAAGAGGAACAAATGACAGAGGCTAAGAAGCATCTATAAGCCATGTGACTTTGCCTTTCTGTCATACCCTTCTGGACCAGAAGCCCCATCCACAGCAGAAGTCCAGAGCCATCTGCTCCAGCTGTGTGGAGCGTGGCTCAGAGGCCATAAGTAACCAGCTGGCTGCTGCGGGTTCTGCAGAATCTGGAGCTGGGGATTGGAGTTGGGGTCAGACTGGTCACAGGTGAGTCCCCCTTGTGAGTCCAGAAGTGCTGGCTCTCCTGTGCACCGTTCTGCGGTCACTGGGAGACCCAGCTACAGCTGGTTTGTGATATTTTGAGAATAAAGCACTCACTTTCCCTCATGTTTTTAACTGGGAAAATAATTTTCTCAGGCCTTGGTAGGTCCTGAAGTGCAGAATAAAATTCTCCCACAAATACATTTTATGCTTGAATTTATAGTGTATAATCTATAGAGCCAGTATGACAAGGATGTTCTAATTCGAATGTACAAAATGTGAGGCACAGAGGAACAAAAAGCACGGTGGGTATTCAATAAATACTTGCTGAATAAATATAGCTTTTCTGTGTGAGTGGGAGTGTTGAGCCAGGGGCTCCTTGTATAGACCAGCCCTGCCTGGAGCTCTCAAGCTCTTGCCTCAGCCTCCCAAGTGCTAAGATTATAGGCAAGTGCCATGGCCAGCCTAAATGAGTAAGTCTTGACTGCAGAATTAAAAAGGCTTTGATTTCATGTTTATTATCAGTGCTTTGACAGAACATTTTGTAGATTAGTGAGTGATTTGTGGACACCAACAGTTTTTCAAATCCTAAGTGCCAGTTGAATATTGATTTTGCTCAGACAGAATAACCAAATATAATACAATTTAGGGAGATGGTGATAAAATTGGCATAATCCACCCAAATTACAAAAATGGCAATACTTAAACATCACGCACATTATTATTTCACCATTTCATAAAACACTTTAAATGTCTACAAACTTTCCTGTTGTAAAAAAACTCCTCAAAAAATGCATGATACCACTGACTACAAAATGTACATTGGAAAAGTAGGGAGTTACTTTTCTAATTTTGGCTGTAAAATTTTTTTTTTTTAAAATCGGTTAAAAAACATGGTGAGGAGTGTAACGAGAGGGGCGAAGAGAAGTTTCCAGTTGACGGATGCACCATGTCTGACTGAACACTTCAGCTGCGCAGAGAGAGAACGTCAACATCAAGAAAGGATTATAAATAAGTCTTCCGGGATGGGGAGCCGAGCAGTCCAGGAGCAAGGCCCTTCTACAAACACCTGCTACAGAATCTTCTGTAGAATGGAGTTGGCCACCTCCAGTGACTCATCTTTCACTAAGACAATATCGTAAGCATCCATGTACTTTTCTAGTAGTTCATCTACCTAATGAACAGAAGAACAAAACGAAAATTAACATGTAGGGAGAAGGGGCAAGCAATTTCAGTATTAACCCCACTGTTTTGTTATAGAGTCAAGTCAATTCAGTTTCATAAAACTTCTGAAATGAGAACATTTAAACTAACACTCATTGACAGGAATGTTCCCATATGGTAGTTTTTTTCCCCGAAGTGATTTCTCTCCAGCCTGGGGGGATTCTGTTCTGAGAACTTTTGGCCACGTCTGGAGACTTCTGATTCTTATGTCCAGAGAGTGGAGCCAGCACTTGGCAACATTTGTGTAATATCCACCCTCCTCCCCCATATGTGTAGCATGGACCTGTGCGTCTCAGCACCTCAAAACACTGGCAAAGTACAGGGATAAAAAACTCTCATGTGCCTGTAGTAGCAATTACGTACAGTTTCTTCTTCATTTTTTCATTAAATTTTAGATTTAATACTTACCCTATCATTTAGATATCCAATTTTCAGAATATGTTCAACATTGGTCACTCCATCTGCCATTCGCAAATCTCCTTGGGAGTCTCCCAGCAGAATGATGTTGCTGTTGTCTTTCAGCTGACTGAAATAGTCTGTATTCTTCAAGGCACCATCGTGTTTGTTGAATACATGAATTAGTTCTCCCTTAAACCCTATAAGTACCCCCTGGTAAACACAGAAATATTCTAAAATAAGAGGTTTTACAAACACTATTTGCTAATATTTTCATATTTTATGGTTCTTACTAGGTGCCACTATTATTTTATCATAAGAAATTTACAGCTGGGCATGGTGGCGCATGTCTATAATCCCTGCACTTGTGGGGGCTGAGGCAGGAGGATTGTTGCAAGTTCGAGGCCAGCCTGGGCTACAAAGTGAGTTCAAGGACACCTGAACAACACAATGAGACCCTGTCTCAAAAAAATATTTTTTTACAAAGTACTTAAATCTAAATTGATCATATTCATAGTAGGTACTACTATCTAGTAACAACTTTAAATGGAAAAACATAATGAACTGAGAATGAGAATATAATTTTTATTTTTCATCTTGTTCTTAACCAAAATATTTCATTTTATTTAATATTTCATTTTACAAATTTTATAATATATCATCTTCTTGTTGAGATACTCTCTAGCCCAGGCTCCCTTGAACTCTTGATCCTTTTGCCCTAGCCTCCCAAGTGCTACAGCTACAGGATTAAATCACCACACAATGCTAACATACTGTCTTAATTAGGAAAACTTCTTTAAATAATGTCAGTTTTAACACTTCTTTTCTTCCATCTATGAATGTTAGATCTTTAGAACTGCTGCATTAAATTATAAGAAGTTTTACAAATTTTAGTCTGTAACTTGTATACCAAAGTTTAAGAATGGTATATTACATTAAAATACTACACTATAGATGCAGTAACATGACAATGATGATATAGGCCTGTCGGCTTGGTTTACTTTAATGAGTATGTGTCAAACAATACATACATGAATTTACATTATTAAAGTATTTTCAGGTTTTAGAAATAACTGAAAGCTGAGCAGTGGTGCATGCCTGCGATTCCAGATGCTTGGGAGGCTGAAGTAGCAAGATCACCAGTTCAAAGTTAGCCTGGGCAACCCAAGAAGACCTGTCTCAAAAACTAAAAAAAGCCTGGGGATGTGGCTCAGTGCAAAGGCCTGTGGTTCAATCACTGTACTATGGAAAAAAAAAAAAGAATTGAGGAATGATTTGAAATTCTTACATTTTCATCAAAATCCATGAAGTTGGACACAACTTTCACATTTGGGTGATAAACTCCAGCTTGACGAATAACTTCCTCTAGAACGTCACCGATACCCGCCGAAAATATAAACACAGGGATACTGTGTTGTTGGAGTTTATCAAAGAAATTCTCGTACCCTTCCCTGCAAGATGGAGAGACAAACTAATTGTTAAACAGCAAGGTTTACGTCCTTTTCACTTAGAAGCTGAAAAGCAAAACATTTCTACCTAACTCTATGGCTCATGTATATCCTCGTTTCAAAAAATTGCCCAGGAGGGCAATTACGGGTATCCATGCTCCCACTAGTACAAGTTTTTTAAGCAACAGTTGATTTTGTCTTCCTTGTAATTAGCTGTAACAGTCCTAACTAGTTGTCTTTAGATTCACACTGACTATATAAGCCCACTAGTCCCAATTTACATCATTCTAAGGAATCACTCACTTCTGGGGAGCTGGAGACTCCTGCCTGATGTCCAGCTCTCTGTTGTCTACTACAGAAGAGCAAAGCAGCAGGACCTCACTGTATTCTCTTCCCTTCTGGCCACTCCCCTTCTCAAGATTATAAAATCTTTTCCTTCTTTAACTGAAGGTTAAATTAGGCTGTCACTGTATATGAATGAAATACTCAGTGCATTCGTTGTGACAATTTTATACTTTCCTTCTTAGAAGTAATTACCTTAAAATATAGCAGCATCCAAACATCAAGGTGCTGGGCCAGGGTGTAGCTTAGTGGTAGAGGGCTTAGCTAGCTTAAGTCAAGCCTTGGCTTTAAAGCCCAGCACCACACAAAGATTAGCATCATTTTGTTCGCTAACAAGTTGATAATTTTAAGATGTGGTAAACAGTATTGAAAATAAAGCTTCTGATATATTATAATTCATATACTGCAAATATTTTAATTTTGTACCTTTCCCAGAAAGTTTTCAAAGAAGTCTGAGAATTCAGTAGACTCATGTAAATTTATAAACAATATATAAATTTACATCCTTTCCAATTTGATTTGGAAACTTTCCTTTTATAATTAGTTCTTTTGAAGGTACTTTGTCAAACAATTTTGAAATGGTCTTGGTTGGGTAAACTTGTAAGTTAGTCTTGAATTTTTTAATCTGGAGAAAGGAAATACAAATTAGTACTTAACTCTCCCAAAGCTCTTATTAACACTGAATCTAACGTGTCAGATTTCACCACTATCCATTTTGTGGCAGACGGCATACAGGAATATTTTAATGGAATGTTACACCTTATTTTAGTAAAAACATACAGTTGAGTACATTTTTAATGATAGTTCAGTTCTGTTGATAATAACAAAAATCCCCAAGGAACTTACTTGAGCATAACATCAGATTCTGCTACAATTTCCTTGAGTTTGGCTTTTGGTATACGTTGCTCAACAAGCAAACCATGTGACTTTGTATACCTGGAGTTTTGACCAAAGAGGGAAAGATAAATTAAAACAATTATCTTTATTACAAAGTGCTTGGTAGAGAAAATGACTTGTGTTCCTCACATTTGGATTTAAATCTTACAGACTTAAATTCATCACTAATGAATGTATGTCCCAAACGTACATACATTCTTAAAATGTGATGTGCTTTTTATTTACTTTTTTTTGACAGTACTGGGGACTGAATCCAGGGTCTTGGCACTGAGCAACATCCTCAGCCCTTTTTATTTTGACATAGGATCTCACTAAGTTACCCAGGCTGGGTTGCTACTTGCAATCCTTCTGCCTCAGCCTCCCAGGGTGCTTGGATTACAGGTGTGCACCAACCTGCATGGCCTACTGTGTATATTCTTACGGCGTTTCACAGTTCTTCTAAACAGCCTTAGCTTAAATACTTAATATGGTGAGAACCATTCACTAAACTACATTCAGAATGGATCAAAGATCTAAATATTAAAACAGAAACATTAAATCTGCTGGAAGATAGAGTAGGTAAAACTCTTGAAGACACAGGTGTAGGCAAAGACTTTATGAACAAAACCCAGATTGCACAGGAACTGTCACAAAGAATCAACAACTGGGATCTCACCTTACTAAAAAGGTTTTGCACAACAAGAAAAACCAACAAGAGTAAAGAGACAACCCACATTGTTGGAAAAAAGTTTGCCAACTGTTCCTTAGATAAAGGACTAATATCTAGAATATAAAAAGAACTCAAAATAAATTAGACTTCCCCAAAGGTAAAGACCTAATCCAAAAATGGGCATCTGAGATAAATACACACTTCTCAGATGAAGAAATACAGACAGCAAATAAATATATGAAAAAATGTTAAACATCACTGGTCATTCGAGAGATGCAAATTAAAACAACACTGAGATTCTACCTCAAACTGGAAAGAATGGTTATTAACAAGAAATCAACCAATAACAAATGCTGGAGGGGCTGTGGGGAAAAAGGAATGCTTCTCCACTGTTGGTGGGAGTGCAGACTGGTGCAACCAGTGGAAATCAGTGTGGAGATTCCTCAAAAAACTAAGACTAGAGGTCCCATTTGACCTAGCTATTCTCCTTCTGGGTATCTGCCCAGAAGAATTAAAAACATCATACCATATCGATATATGTGCACCCATGTTTATAGCAGCACAATTTGTAATAGCTAAATCTTGGATACAAATTAAATGCCCATCAACTGAGGAATGGAAAAAAAATACATGGTACTTTTATACAATGGAGTACTATGCCATAAAGAAGGACAAACTTGACACTTTTACAGGTAAATGGATTCAACTTGAGACTATACTCATAAGTGAACTAAATTAGACATGCATGTGTAAACATCACATTATCTCACTAGTCTGAAAGAATATATATACACACACACACACACATATATAATATACTACTGATTTCTCTGAGTTCGTTTAAGGGAAAGTTTTGCACTGGTACTGCTCAGACAATTGAATGCAGATGTCTTGGGCTCTGGGTGACTGATTTGGGGATCACAATGTGCAGTGTATGTACCATTGTTGTCCCCCAACTGTTGTGTTTTGAGATTTTGTTCTCTTCACAATAAAATGGGTTTGAAAAAAAATAATAATATGGTGACAAAAGGGAATAGATTTGAAGGCTTTCCTCAGTCTAAGAACTCAATCCACAATAATTTCTGATTGCATAGGGTCTTTTTTTCATTTTTTTGCACTTTAAATTTCCATGAAAAGTATAAAGACGCTCCCTAGTGAGCAAGAGTGACTTTGGTATGGCCAGTGCTCTGTGGATTAGCCTGCTATGTAATTATGTAAGAACACCTACAATCACAGCACCCTAATGTGAAGGCCTCTGGAACATAACTCTTACCCCTCCCCATAAAGAGCTGAAAACACCCCTCAACCCTCCCAGCTGACCTTCCCCTCAGCCTCAGTCTGCTTCCTGTCAGCCAGTGAGTTCATTCTCCAAGGGATGCTTCTTCCACTGCCAGGCAATTCTAACTCCCAGACAGTCCTTTCTTTCATTATGGAGAAACCATTCTTAACCCTTTCAAATCTAGTTCTAGTTTTCTTTTTTTTTGGCGGGGGGCAGGGAAGGGTAAGACAGGGTCTTGCTATGTAGTTCAGGCTGGCCTTGAAGTATGTATAGCCTAGGCTGGCCTCGAACTTGCAGTTTCCCTGCCTCTGCCTCTCCAGTGCTGGGCTCACAGTGTGAGCCACAACACCCAGCTCTAGTTCTACTTCTAAAAGAGGGTATAGAAAGTCTCTTTTCAAATTTAAAATCATCAACACAGATGAACTGCATCTTGTTAGGTAGTAGGATAATGAAGACAAATACTTCTGGTCTCTTCAAATTTTAAAGCAACAATTGCAGGGTGTGATGGTCCATGCCCATAATCCCAGCACTTGGGAGTCTGAGGCAGGAAGATTACCACAAGTTCAAGGGCAGCCTGGGCTACAAGTAAGTTCAAGGCCAGCCTAAACTGCACAGCAAAACCTTGTCTCAAAAAGCCAAACCCCTCCCCCCCCAAAAAAAGCAACAGTTGCTTCCCAAATCAAAGCACCTTTTTTGTAAAAACAGGCCTGAGGATCAAACCCAGAATCCGAAGCATGCTGGGCAAGTGCTCTGCCACTGAATGACAGTCCTCAAACCACAATTTACTCCTTGAAATGCTCTTCGAATGAGAATGGCTCTGGTGGACAGCTCTGACTCCTCTTTGGTTTTCCTAGAGCTTGACACCACACCTGTACTGGGGCTCGCTGAGCTCGGTGTGAATTACAACCCTAATTTTTTTTTTTCCACATTAAGCCGCATCTTATTCACACACTTAAAAAAGTCAAGTTTGTTTTGTTGTTTTTGGGTTTTTGTTTCAAGACAGGTCTCGCTATGAAATTCAGACCGGCCTCGAGCTTGTGTTGCAGCCCAGGTTAGCCTGAAACTCACATGATCTTCCTGCTTCAGCTTCTCAAGTGCTGGGATTACAGGCATGTGCCATCATGCCTGGCTGGTCAGTTTTAACTGTAACCACTGTATTCACTTTTCAGCTTTCACCACTTACCATTCTACCATATAAGGAAACTTCTCCTCCACAGTAAGCACAGGGTCCACTTCAATAGCATAATACTGTTCCTTCAGCTGCAGGAGCTAGAGAGAAACAAGACTTCATTATGAAGGTTACAGTCTTGTTACTAATCTTTGTTTTATGGAAAGCAAAACAATGTAAACAGGTATTTTCTATAAAGTGATTCCTAGGTGAAGAATAAATTGGGCTGATGCACCACTTCAAAAGAACTTTACTGATCTTAGTTTGCATATAATTACATATTCCTATAAAATCTACTTAGAACTATTCATCAGACTATCATTACAAAGCAACTTTAGTTCTCACATGAAAGTATTAAAATTGATTCACATTGTGTATCTTACTAGGTTTAAACACACAGCGCTAGATACTCAAGCAAAGTACTAAAGTAATTTTCTGATCAAAGGGGAGCAAAAAAATATGAAACCAAAGTACTTTTGTTCTAGTTTCCCAGTTAATGTAATAACTAGAGCATTTTAGTAATTATTCAAAAATTTTAAATCTAAGGTTTGTTGGTGTTATGGTTTATATCTAGATGTCCCCTGAAGCCTCATGCGCTCATAGCGGGGCTTTTAGGAGGTGACTGGTCATGGGTATGTCCTCTGATGGGTTTACAGCTGCATGTGATGTTGGGAGGTAAAGGCTGGTGGGAAGAGCTGGGTCGCTGGGAGCCTGGTGTGTGTATTTATCACTCCTCTTCCCTAGATGGCTCTGCCTTCTGCCACCATGCCATAAGCAAGCCTCTGCCATGCCATTCTGCCTTGGAGCCAGCCAACCACAGACTGAAACTTATATACACTATGAGCCAAAATAAACCTCTAATCCTTGAACTTGTGTCAGGTATTTTGTCCAACAGCAAGAAAGTAACTAACACAGCGGGTTTGAAAGTGACTGTTAATTTTTCCATAAAAATACAGTGAAGATGGACAGCAAGGCATGGTGGTACTATAATTCTAGCTACTCTGGAGGCTGAAGTAGAAATATAGTGAATTTCACCCAGTCTAAGCAACTTATTGAGACCCTGTCTCAAAATAAAACGAAACAGGACTGAAGGTGTTTGGTGGTAGGGCACTTTCCTAGACATATGAAGGCCTGGGTTCAATTCCCAGTATCACAAAGCAAAGCAAAATAAAACACTTTTTGTTTGTGTGAACAAATTTGATGTGATTCTCAAGCAACAGAGGCTAACTGCATTCCTGGTAGTGCTTACCTTTTTGCGACATTCATCTGTAACCAGCTTACAGTTATCAATGACATCTAGTGAGAAAGCAAACAGGCATTAAAATAAAATACTCTAATTGATGCCACCACTACCAGGAATAACTGGGTACTTTTCATTTTAAATGCCAGGTCAACTAGCACAGTTACTAAAACTTTTGGTTTCAAACTGGATATGGATTACACATGCCTATAATCCCAGCATTCAGGAGGCTGAGGAAGGAGGATCTTTGCAAATTGGAGGCCAGTCTGGGCTGCATAGTGACTTCAAGGCCAGTCTGAACTACATAGAGAGACCCTGTCTCAAAAAAACCAAAATGAAAACAAACAAGCAAAAACCAAATCAAACAAATGGAAAAATCCAACCCCAAAACCAAAGCCAAAAACCTTTTGGTCTTAATGCTGTATGATTCAGGTAGCATTGCTGTGGAAGCTAACAGTTTTAGAATCTGAGATTTTGTGATTCCTCACATACAACACTGACTCAAACAAGTTAAGGTCTTTAAACACTGCTAGTTTCACCTTTTTAATTAAATAAAAGCAAGAGGGCTGGGGATATAGCTCAGTGGCATGAGTGCCTGCCTGGTATGCACTAGGTCCTGAGTTTGATTCCTGGTACAAAAAGAAGAAAAAAAAAAAAAAAAAGAAAGCAAGACATGTAATAAGGCAGAAGACTAGGGCATGGCAAAGCTGGCTGGGGAAGCAGGAGTGACCTGTTAAGTACACAGTCCCAGGACACATGCGCAGAAGAGTCTCCAAAGCCCTGCGTAGACTTTTCTTTAAGAACTCGAGCAGGTTTTTGTTAGGATGGCCTTGACCTGATGGCAGCCAGAGGAGTGGATGACACAAAGTGGACAGCTGATGTTGGGCTTTTCGCTACTGTGTTCTCTCACAGTGGTCTACGCTCATGCTGTAGAGTGTACTTTTTCTTACTTTTACTTGGCCCAACCTTGCTCTGGAAAGCCTCTTTTCCTACCTTTGATAAATGTGAAACTTTGCCACTGTTTACGCTGTTTTGACCAATTCTTTGTTCAGAACAGAAAAAACCTAGAAACCACCTCTGGGAGACTGTAGCACCCCAAAATCTGGTAATGGTATCTTTGAAATACAGTATTTCTTTAGGCGGGGGGATAGTACTAGGGATTGAATCCAGGGCCTTTGCACTGAGCTACATTCTCTGGTCCTTTTCATTTTTTCTTTATTGTTGTTTTGGTTTTTTTTGCACTAAGTCAACTAAGTTACTCAAGTTGGCCTTGAACTCATGATGCTCCTCCTGCCTCAGTCTTCCGATGTGCTGCTCATCATGCCTGGCTCTATACTTTTTCTTTTCTCTTCTTTTTTATTTTAAAGTAAGGTACTGAGGATTGAACCCAAGACCTTCAGAGAGCTACATTACTAACCCTTTTAAATTTTTAAAATTATTTTTAGTTTTAAGATACAGTTAAACTAAGTCAGTAAGTTGGCCAGGCTGAGCTCAAACTTGAGATTCTCCTACCTCAACCTCCCAGAGTACTGTGATTAAAGGTGTATGCCACTCTATACCTTCTCCTAGTAAGGCAATAAACAATGTAAAAATACAGAAAACACTATCAAAAAAGAGAAAGAAAAAGATTTTACTGTTCAAAAATAAATGACTGGGCCGGGAGTTTAGCTCAGTGACACAAGTGCCTCCTTGGCAAGTGTGAGGTTGTGAGTTCAATCCCTGGTACCAAAAGAAAAAAAAGAAAGAAAAAAGAAAAAAAAAGAAAAAGAAAAAAAAAGAAATTACTAATATGTGGCTTTCCTTTCAGTCTTAAAGTGTTACGTATTATCGATTAGAAAAGGGACCAAACCAAATCTACAGTTCTGAGTTCTTTTTATTTCATGTTGTGATTCATGTTTTTCATGAATTAAAAACCCTCTGTGGGCTGGACTCAGCAGCAGGATGCTTGGCTAGCATACATAAGGGCCTGAAATGATTCCCAGAATCATAAACAAAATGAAAAACTCTGTAACTATCATCCATTCATAATGGTTATAGATGCTGCTCTGTGGGCAGGACAGAATTTATAGCACTGCTACAGTGTGAAATGCTGTAGGCTGCTCCTGAGGTTTTGTCACTCTCCAAAGAGGAAGTACAAGGGGGAGGGGGCTTAGCAGTTTGGGGGTGCTATGTATGAATGTATGTATGTGTTTCTTAGTTACAACTGTTTTTGTGTGTGTGTGTGTGTGTGTGTGTGGTGCTGGGGATCAAACCCAGCACCTCAAGCACCCTAGGCAAGCACCCTTCACTAAGCTACACTCCCAAACCTAGTACACTTTTTGCAAGGGAGATTTTGAGACAGTGTCTCACTATGTAGTCCAGGCTGCCTTTCAACTATGTAGCCTAGGTTGGCCTTGAACTTGCAGAGATTCTCCTGCCTCAGCCTCCTGAATGCTAGGATTATAGGTATGCACCCCCATGCCCAGCCTCCTAATACATTTTTAAATAATACAATTATCAAGTAATTTCTCAATTTATATATGTACTATCAGTAGGCAAGAAGACTTACTTCATGGTTTCTTTGTTGGGTTAAAGAGTATTATTAAAAATGTCACTACCAGCTTGGAAAATAAATAAAGGAATATTAATCTAACAATACAGCCAGACCCAGTGACATATACCTGTAATCCCAGCAGCTTGGGAGGCTGAGCAGAAGGACAAGTCTGAATCTAGCATGGGTAACTTAGTGGGACCCTATCTCAAAATGAAAAACAAAAAGGGATGGGATGTAACTTAGTGGCAGTGCCCTTGGGTTTGATCCCCAGCACTACAACAAAATCTAGCAACACAATGTAACGTGTGATTTACTTAATAGCTTACTTTTTAATAAATAATAAATAAAACTCCTGGAAAACTCTGTGTGTGTGTGTGTCTGTGTGTGTGTGTGTGTCTGTGTGTCTGTGTCTGTGTGTCTGTGTCTGTGTCTATGTTTGACCTGGGGATTAAATGCAGGGCCTTTTGCATGCTATGCATGACCTCTACCACTGAAGGAAATCTTCTGCCAAGAGCATGTAGCAAATGCTATTTCTTTACATTAATGCAAAGCTTAAAACCAATTTGAAGCTGGGCATGCTGGAACAAACCTATACTCCCAGCACTCAGGAGGCTGAGGCAGGACTGCCATGAGTTCAAGCTCAACCTAAGGTATATAATGAGTTCAAGGCCAGCCTGCACTACAAAGTGAGATCTTGTCTCAAAAAAACCAAAAACAAAAAATAAAACCAATTTAAATGATTCTTCAATAATGAGCAGACCACATTTAGTGTGAAATATTTTAAAGTATCCCTTTGCTATCAAAATTATACATGAAAATAGTCATTTATATAAACAGGAAAAACAATCTTCAAACTATTGTAAGAGTGGGGGATACAGCTTAGCAGCACAGTGCCTGCCTGGCAAGTACAAGGTCTTTAGTTTGATTGCCAGTACCAAACCAAACCAAACAACAAAACAAGAAAGAAAGAAAGAAAAAGCAGGTTCTCCTCACTTCTGACATCCAAAAGGAATTTTCAAATCCCAATGATGTCAGAGATAATACAGGCAAAATGGATCTTAAAATATCTAAAATATTTTTTTTAAGAGTATCAGCTGGGGATTTAGTTCAGTGGTCTAAGTGCCTGCCTGGCAGACATGAGGTTGTGAGTTTGATCCCTAGTACCAAAAGAAAAGAGTATTATACTTACTATGACATGTGGGGCATCTTTTCCCTTTGTAGGAAAATCTACTTAGTGTCATATCAAAGTCTGTTATTATCTGTAAGGAAAGGGAGAGAGGCATTACATAACACAGCCACAGGCCAACATTTCTGTGGCTCCCAAACATAGGCCACTGAGTCCTAGAGGCCTGGGTGGGGCTTGGCCTCAGCCCCGCTACAGGACACCATGTTCACCCTGAGTTTTCTGCTGCTGTCTACACACAAAGTCTGGGAAATAACCTTTAACTATAGGCGCTCTCTTAACTGCCCATCTCTGACACCAAATCAAATCAGTAAATCAGTATAGAAATTTCTAATTGTTGGTGATCTGGTTATTCTTCTCTCTAGAGATAAAAACACTACAGAAATTTTGGCCAACTTAGTCAATGAACAAAAATGCACTGGAAGCAATAAAATGATATGAAGTTCTTAATTACTGACACTTTACATACTGGATTTAACTTGTGTATTTAAGGTAAATACCAGTGAACACGTGGAAATAGTTTACTAGCTCTTAAGAAACTGAGTTAAATAAATATTATTTGTCTTTAGAAAAATATTTTTCTTTTGGCAGTAATGGGGATTTAAACCAGGGCCTTCACAATGAGATACATCCCCAGCATGCCTGCCTATCCATTTATCCATCCATCCATCCATTTTAAGACAAGGTCTCACTTAGTCACTAAGTTGTCCAGGCTGGGCTCAAACTTGCAGTCCTTCAGCCTCTGCCTCCCACTGTGCACCATCACATCTAACCAGAGATGTTTTAAAAATAGAAGTCATTTGTTTTTGATCAATATTCATATTGTGAGTTTAATTTACATTTAAAATGACTCTTTAAAAAGGGAATTAGAAAAAAATAAAAATAAAAATTAGAAACGCATCTCCTGCTAAGGTTTATATTTTAACAATGACAATTAAAATATGGAACATCAACTTAAAATTATACACTTTTAATTGTTAATCTTATAATGGTATGTACTTGTGCATAACAAAGAAAAGTTGGGGGGCTGGGGTGTAGCTCAGTAGTACAGGGGTTACTTAGAATGCACAAGGACCTGGATTCAACCCTTAGCACCAAAAACAGAAACAAACAAATTTATGTTTGCATTTCCAACACACTACTATACTGTGTATTTTAAGTCAACCCTAGATATATATTTCAGATTTTACATTTTTATACAGACAAAAAAACTCCTGCCTATTGAAATTCGCTTTATGTAGATTATCTCAAGCAGATGAGAGGTCTCCTTGAACACTAAGAATAAAACCTTCCTAATGATGGTTTTTTGATAATTAGTCACCTGAAGTTTGGCAGCTCCTCCTTTGATAAGACCACAGATAATTTCTTCTACCTTTGTGGGGTTCTTTATGCGAACTGAACTTTTCTGGAATTCTGGCATCTGAAAGGCAAAAAAGAAATTATTTTTAATTCTTCTTTCCCCAGGTTCCTTTGATACCAAGCAGAAACTTGTCTCGTTTGCTTGAAGTGTTGAGGGGTTAACTAAAAATCCAGCCACCATATCAATGGCCATTCATACACAGAAACAACTTGAAGCACACCAGTAGTTTCTGTCTAAAAGACAGAGACACAACTGTGCTATGGAAGTTGGGGACAGTCTGGCAAGGGTGCTTGCTTGTTAAGAATTCATAAGGCTCTGGGGGTGCAGTCCCAGAAGTGCAAAAAATAAAAGCATCAAAAAACAGGACAGCAGTTTACTTTCTTAGAAAGTATATTTTTTCTAAAATAGACCAATAATTTACTTGTCACTGAAATTACAGAAAACACATAAGAAAATAAAACTTGCCTAGTTTTGCTTTTGAAGATAAACTAGTAAATATTTTCACTTGTTTCCCATTAGCTTCATGAATATTGTTTTATTTCATTTTCAGTATATATTTTTACAATATTTTATATATTTTAAAAAATACTATTACATATAGAGCTATAAAAATGCCTTTAAACTGGGTGTGGCAGCATGTATCTTATTCCCAGCACTCTAGGAGATTTAGGCAGGAGGATTTCTAAGTTCAAGCTCACAGTGGGCAAGTGGTCTGGAGACATAGCTCAGTGCGAAGTCACTGGATTGAAGCCCTGCTAGTGTGCGTGTGACACAGAGTGTTCAACATAGCAAAACTCTGATCTCATAAATACTGTAATGTAATTTAAAAAATAAAGTATACGATAGGATGTGTACAGGTTACAGGCAACTACTACACCATATTATATGACTCAAACATTTAAGAAAAAGATTTAGTTTATATTAATATTTACATTTACAATGTTCCTGAGTATAAAGAAAATAGTCATTCCCCATGTTTTTATACAGACAATTAAAAAATACTCAAATACTTTGTTCCTTTTTATTGTACTGCATCTAAAATTATTTATTAACTTATTGCCATAAATTTTAAAACAGACTTTTTTTAAGTTCAGAGAACCACCACAGAGTATTCTGTCTTGGAATTAGGATGTGACTGGGGTGTTTACAGAGCCTCAGAGCTGTTCCACAAGCCTGATGGAAGAGTGGCTTTCTGTTCTTGCCCTGTTTTGAGCAGTATGAACTGACCCAGGGAGTCACAAGCAGCACTGTGCTCTCCCAGCAAGTGGACGGCATGGGAGGAGGGGCTGAGGGGCTGTTGGCCAGTTATGGTTTTGAACTCATTTGTACCACAGGATCTTGATGGATTTGGGTCCTTTTATTTTGGGTTTGATAGTGCCAACATTAACATACTTCATGTGTGCTGGACATAAAAATCCTCTAGATTTGTCTTTGCTATAAGAAAATCAGACCAGGGAAGTCTATCAGATCCCATGTTGTTCCCACACATGGGCAAGAATAGAAGTCAGAGAAAACAATGGTTTTCCGAAGCCTGGCAGACGGTAACAGGTGTACAGGAAGAGGCACTTACATTAAGATCCTCTTTAGGAATGCAACACCGGGACAGACCATACACTTATGTTTTAGACCCACAGCTAAAGAGCAAACAGGGTCATCTGCAATGCGTTAGCCTTCTTTCAGCGATCCTACGTACTAACAACTTGAAAAGTTTCAACAGAGCAAAGGTTTTGAAAGGGTTAAAGGTTATCTAAACATTGATTACTGACTGGCTGGCTGACTGATCGCAGTACTAGGGACTGAGCCCAGGGCCTGGGCAAGTTCATCTCCTGATGACCGAAACCTCTTCCCTTAGCCCAAATCACAGACACCCAGCATCCTAGGCTTGATTCAGTAACTGACCAATGGGTCCATGTCACCAAATGTGTTTCCACCAGAACATTGATACTTCCTGCTGATGTTGTACACCAACTGAGATGCCTTCAAGTGGGCCACATGCTCCCCGCACGAGGTCACAGACAGGAGGAAGCACCAGGACCACTGGGAGCTCCAACCCATCTCACCTAGTGCCTGCTGCTCCTCTCTGACACTACCTGACGGCTTTATTATAAGATGCCTTGGGCCTCTTTTTATAACAACTGATAGAAAATTTTAGCACTCCATTTATTTTCCACTGTATCATAATCAAATTGAGAAGTTTTCAGACAAATCAAAATAACCTGTCATTAAAATTTGTCAAATGATTTCTGCTACCCCAACCACTCATTGTAAGGTTGGTTTAGTCTAAATTACCAAGGGAAAAAGACAGCCATGCGCAGGAGGCACTCAGAGCGATGTGTCAGGCAACGTCACCACTGGTTCCAGATAAAGAACTGTAAGAACCCAAAGCACTGTGTGTGTGGTGTGTTCGGTACTAAGCACGATGGCCACAGAGGAGCAGCTACTTTCTCTAGAGAATGTAACAGGGTGGAAACCAGCGGAGGGAGGATGGATCATTCGTGGCAGACTGCTCCCCTGCGTTGTACCACAAACACAGTACACTGACGTACTTCTCAGAAACTGAGACACTGGGTATTCCCTGAAATATTCTAGCATGCAGCCTAAGAAACAGCACCAAAGCTTGCAGTATAGAGTATATGAAAGAGCATCACAACATTAGAGCGTGCTGAAGGAGCATGATGAAAAGTCATGTGCTTAACTCCAAAGCTCTGCCTCCATATTCCTCCTGGCCAGAAACAGATCTGCTCTGGTAGCACATAAAAAGGTACTTCAAAAACCAACAAACCAACAAACCAACCCTAAAGCAATTCAAGTTAGAAGAGCAAGCTATATTGAATTGTCTGAAAACTTTTCAATTTGATGATATACTATTATGAAAAATAAATAAGGACTTGGAAACTTACATCATCTACAATAAGGCAAAGACTTCTAAACAACTTGATTTCAAAATTATAGTATTTTACTTAACCCACACTGTTAAGATTTTTTGACATCATATCATGGATACATTAGGACAAGACAAAAATCAGTATCTCCATGGTACAGTTGTAAGATTTTTGAGCTCTTCATGATATAAATCTAATAATAATATCCCAGATATTATCCTATTATCCTAATTCCTGGGATAAAATGATGACAACTTAAAAGTTTGTGTTTGTAAACAATGATTTTAAAACGTTAAAATTTTTTTGGTCTTTTTTGAGGCAGGGTTTCACTGCATGGTTCAGGCTTGCCTTAAACTCACTTTGTAGCCCAGGCTGGCCTCAAACTTGTGGTGTTCCTCCTGCCTCAGACTCCCGAGTGCTGTACTGGGATTATAGGTGTGTGCCACCACGCCTAGATTAAATGTTAAATTTTGATTTAAAAAAATTTAACAACAAATGCATCCTATTTATAACAATGCATTGTTAATCCTTAAATTAAGAATAAAACACAAGGAAGAGAAAAATCAGCGCCTCTCGAGAACCCACCATGCTGGGTCAGGGAGGATCCAACCAGAAGACAACTAGCCAGCCTTCCTGGTGAGTGGTGCAATGGGTTCTAGGAAGAGAAAAGTCAGTGCCTCCCCGTGAGTCTACTAGCACACAGGCTGAGAATCATCCCCCCCCCCAACGCCTAAGCAACCTGCTGGTTTGGAGGACCGGCTAAGTTGATAGCAACTAAGGTACATAAAACAACTAAATGCTTGTATTGTTTGGTTGGTTTTGCAGGCCTGGGGCCAGCAGTCTGAGCATCTCTTGGGAGGATGATTGTTCTCACTGTTTTGCTTTACTCTGATTAACTGTTTTACTTTATTCGATATTCTGTTTTGATTGGTTTTATTGTGTTTTGTTTTTGGTTTGATTTTGCTATATCTGATGGAATGGAGAACTATTGTGAAGATAATAAGATATACTATAGTAGCTATTGCTTTCCTAGTATCCTGCTTTGAATTTCTGTACCAATTCTACTGCTTTGTTTTGATTGACTTTGTTCTGTTTTGTTTTGTTAGATTGTACTATCTTTATAAGTAAAATTTAAAAAAAAGAATAAAACACAAAATCAACTAAAGGGTAGTACAGTTCATGATGGACAGATGGTACAATGAGTATTTCAACCAAAGAAATAAATTACTTGTACTTTTATACATGCTTATCTAAGTAACTTTTTAATTATCTTAATATTATCCTCTTTTCCTGGCAATGGCCTACATAAAAGTTAGCTTAAATTGATTTCCTATTATCTTGTTTTGAAGTCCTGTATTGCTTTCATTGTTTTGTTTTGATTGAATTTATTGTCGTTTGCTTTTTAGTCTCTTTAAAATAAAAAAAAAAATTTTTTTAAAGTTAGCTTAGCCGGGCGTGGTGGCGCACGCCTTTAATCCCAGCACTCGGGAGGCTGAGGTAGGTGGAGCGTTGTGAGTTCGAGGCCGGCTTGGGCTACAACGCGAGCGCAAGGCCAGCCTGAGCTACATAGTGCGACCCT
>RJWM01035384.1:0-18937 GCA_004363535.1 Dasyprocta punctata
TTTTTTGCGGCACCGGGGATTGAACTCACAACCTTGCGCCTACCAGGGCAGGCGCTTAAGGCACTGAGCCAAACTCCCGGCCCTGGTTTTTTGAGGCAGGGTCGCACTATGTAGCTCAGGCCGGCCTTGCACTCGCGTTGTAGCCCAAGCGGGCCTCGAACCCACAACGCTCCGCCTACCTCAGCCTCCCGAGTGCTGGAATTAAAGGCGTGCGCCACCACGCCCGGCTAACAAAATTAAAATGGAACTATCATATGATACAAAATGTACTGAGCAGACATCAAAGAACTGAACTCAGTGTGTCCAGGAGGTGTCCCTGCTCTCCAGGCTCTTCTGTAGCATCATTCACAGTAGCCAGGATACCCAAGGAGCCGATGAAAGAAGGAAGCACATGTGAGGTATATGCAAAATAGAGCACTACACAGTCAGGAAGAAAGAATTCTCTCACTGGCAAAATGGATGAGACTGGGGGCACATCATGATAAAGTGAAATAAACCAGGACACAAATATCAGAGTCCTGTGCACATGTGAAATCTAAAAAAGCTGCTCTCAAGGTCTTGGAAGCTCAAATGGCAGTGACCAGAGACTTGAGAGTCTGGAAGGCAGGCTAGAGTGTTGTTTGTACTTGTCAGTCAAAGAATTCAGAAAGTTAGGTAGAAAACGTAAGTTAAAAGATGGATTTCCAGCATAGTGCCTGGCTAGTGAGGATATACCGTACTTCAGAAAACAGCGTGAGCTGATGTTCCAGGTTCTCATCAAGAAACTGTGACTATGAAAAGTAATGCATAAGCAACTTAGTTGGATTTCATCACCACATGGTTTTTGAATACTTTAGAATATCATGGTGTACACTATAAAGACAAGCAATTTTATTTGCCACCTAAAAATAAGTTACTAAACATAGAAGTTTTGTTTAAGGCAAAATTGTTGATTTTCAGGTGGTCACAGTTTTTACCGACTACATTGACAATTTTAAAACAGAAAATGAAAAGGAAGGGCAATATTTTAGTAAAGAATCATGAAATTCTTACTAGGGCATTTGATATTCACATTCAATATTTTCTTTGGCTAAATAAGAAAACCCAAAGTTCTGAAGTGTTTTTTGTTTGTTCTGAAGTGCTAAGAAAAAAAATTAAAGAGTGTATTCCCAGTGAGCAAAGTGAAGGAAGAAGAGAATAAAAAAAGTAAATCCAGCAAAAGAAGAAAGTATTATATTTTCAAAAACTTTAATCTTGACATGAGGAAGTAGTTAAAGTATGGGTTTATAAAATGCTAACTTTTCAGAAAATATTTAGAGAAGCTTAATTTAAAAATAAAACCCAAGAAACTTACAGATAATTTATACTGAATTTACTTGGAATTAATCCACATAGGAAAAGCCAAGGAGTTCTTTTCTGTTGTTTGAAATTTGGGATGTGACTTGACTCTTTTGGAGCCCTTTAATTGAACAGTATAGCTAGTAAAACTGCCATGCCAATTTAGTAATTATTCCTAAGTAACTTTATTCAAGAGAGTCATGGGGAGACCCAGAGATGCTGGGCTTTCTAACCTCCAGCCAGTGCCACCCAGGAAGTCATGGAAAGGTAAATCCTCTGTATTTCACTTCTTAATGTTACTCTGTGTTGTAAGGTGCCAATGTTTTGTTTCTGTATACAAATTCATAGATAATCCAGAACAGGAAAAGTGATTAATACGAAAGGAAACTTGATGTTGTGTTTTATGCCTAGTCCAACTTTTTTCAGTTAGACATTATATGCTCCAAAAGAATGATATAGTAGTACTCTCATTAATTAATTTACTTCTAAACTAATTTACTAGTAAATAGGAAATTAAATTTTAACAGTAACAAATAATATAGTTAGGTATACATTATAGAAGTCAAAACAGAATTCTTAATTTCAAAATCTCAAAAGATATGTAAAAGGAAATTATCATCTAGTGATCCTTAAACTGGAGAGATATCCCAGGTTGTGATGCCTTGTGAGGCTGCCAATGCCGAGCAGGTATCTGCACTGCAGACAGTACTCTGTGAGAACTGGGCATGCTTGGAGAAGAGTAAATAAACAGTGAAGAAGTAGCACATATTTATATTTCATCCAACAATTGGTATCAACTAAGACTATTTAATTAAGTGGAATATTTAAATGTATTATTTCTGCTATAGTGACAGTATGTCAGCTCCACAAGCAGACATAGATTCTTAGTATCTTGATTCTGTAAGAAAAGAACAGAGGAATGGAAAAAAAAGAAAAGAAAAGAAAAGAAAAAAGAAAAGAAAAGAAAAGAAAAGAAAAGAAAAGGGAAAGAAAGAGACCAAAGAAATACCTGATGATATCAAAGTCAGCCCCCACATGCCACAGTTTAAAAGTCCGGATGTGGCATATTAAAACAAATTTAGGCACTGGTAAATCAAGTCAAGAATCAGAAATAAAATCTGTAATAGTATAAGGCTTCAGCTGTATTAAAAACCAATAGCACCCTCCATTCTGTTTGTTAGCTCAAACTGGTAAAGAAGAACTTTTCACGGAAGAACAACTCTGCAAAAGCATGATTCTTATTTCTCAAAAAGAGAGATTCCTAACTCATTTTTTTACACACTGGCAAATGCTTCTCATATTTTTAGATGAATATATTTGCCAGTTACTCATGATCTCAGTGAACCCTGTACTGCAAATCGACCAACCTAATAGACATTTTGAATCTTGATTCTAAAAAGAAGACATCAATGACCAGGCACAACCTCCTCCTCAACCAACCTTAACACTTGACTGCTAGCATCAATGTATGAAGCTAGATCAAGTCAGTTATGGAGCATAATTGTTGTGTAAAGTTACTCATACGTTCACTGAATACTGTAAAACACTGCCACAGAAATAAACACCTTTGTCTAGTGCTTGATTACTTTCATAATTACCCACAACTGATTGATGTCTAGTTCTCTCATCTCCATTATTCTACTGCCCACTAGATAAACAGCTGGAGAAATTTGTCATTACAAATCACTGTCCCCAACTTGTGCTGTGTGTCTGCATTGTCGCAAACCAAATTCAAAGTAGAAGACAATTGTAGTTCTCCTTGTCCAATGTCATTCTTTGTCATTCAGGCTGCATAACTTACGCTTCATCAGCATACTTCTGGGTTCTTTTCCTTTTATTTTTTCTTTACCTGTGTTGGCCCATTGTCTCTTATTTCCATACCAATCTTATTTCTTCAGTCATTTCCTTCACTACTGATTCTATTCAAGACTTCAGATTAATCAATATGTCATTTAGATAATGACACATTAATGACAATAATGTGCAAAAAGTTACCAAATTTAATACAAATTATTCAAGCTAGCATCCAAAACTAGAGCTCAATATGTTTTTCAAGAATGAATCCTAGCTCCACTTGGTCAATTCTCTTCCTAAAACAAGAGCTACAGATACTTCTCCCTAAAATACCCTTTTCCCTTGAAGTGTTGAAACCCTGCAATTTCACAAAGCATGGAATCAATTTGGGCATCTCTGTGAAGTCTTTGTGATATTTCCAAACAGATCTGATTCCTTTTCCCTCCCAAGCCCTCATGCATCGTTTGATGATGCTAACTACAATTTGCCTAGTGGCTGAGCTATCCTTGTATTTTCCTAAACTTGCCTGATACACCTGAGCTGCCTCATCACGGCCACGCTGCCCCAGCCTGCTTTGGATCTACAATAGGACCGGGTCCGTGACTCACATACATTGGTCAGAGAAGTCACTGAGGGAAATTAAAAAGTCAGCAAACTAAACACAACGTGGCCAGCAGAGCCATGCCGAACAGCTGTGGTCTGTAGAGCGTGGGTGCCTGCAGAGGGAACCCCTGACCGCATGCGAGATAGTCCCTCTGACTCAGGGAGCAGGGGCGGCTGACGGGAACCAGCCCTGTGGTTGGGAACTCTTTGGAACAGACTCTATTTGAAGAACTGTTATCAACAAAAATAGTTTTCTTCATTGTTTTTCCACACAGGTGCTGACCACAGCAAGGAGTCCCAGATGACTCAAGCAGTGGAAAGGTTTATCCCTAACAAATGATTTTACGTCCAGGAGACGGTGGCTGTCCTCCCACTGTGTGCTGTGAATCAGGCAAAGGGAAGGCGAGTCCCCGGCTCCGGGAGCAAGACAGAGACCCACGGCCACTGCCACCTCCAAGGAGAGGACGGCCACCACTTGCGGCCCCAAAGTAGATTCTTTCCTGGAAAACATGAACTCAGTGCTTAGATTACATACAAAATGGCAGCAATGAATTTACATCACTGCTTAATATAATGTAGGCACTGGACAGAAACCATCTGGTTTAGTTTATAAAGAACATTCAAAATAATAAGGCACGTGTGCAGGGAGAATCATCTACTCAGTCGATTATAAAATACAGCTAGAATTCTACTCAATTAAGCTAAGTAAAGCAAATATATTCAATAGAACCAATAAAATGGCATAAATATTTGGCAGAAATCATAAATTATGAAATCTGGCAGCAATTTACAGTTCTAAAATTAACTGTATCCAGTAATGCATTATTTTACATTTATAGATAGTATGCAAAGAAACTTTGTAAAACGTGTCAAAGTTTTATATCATTTAAGTGAAAATATTAATAAGGCAGATACAAAACCTGCAGAAACATAGCAGTAATTTTTAGAGACATTATGGACAGTGGTGTGTGACCTATGGGTTTCAGGCTTCTGAGTTATTTATCATTGTAGTCCTGGATTAAGTGCCATCCTTAGAAACAAAGGATGATAAAAGGTAATTGAACATAAAACTATTAGAATTAATAAACTCGGTAAAACTACAGGATATATAGCAACATATAAAAATCAGTAGATTTCCAAACAGTAACAATGAACTACCTATAAAACCAATGGGTGACATCCCATTTACAATGTCATGAGGTATTTAGGAGTATATTTACCCGAGAAAGTCGAAGACATGTCTAGCGAGCACCATTAAACACTGACAAAAGCTATGGACGGTCACACTTGTAAATAGAAATATGCCATGTTCACCGATTGGAATAACTGGTAGCACTAAAATGTCCATACACCTCAAATAAATCAGCAGATTCAAAGCGATCCCTATAAAACTACAAGGGCATTTTTCACAGAAATAGAAAGAAGTCCTAGAGTTCTTATAGAACCACAGAAGCCCTCAAAGAACAAAAGCAATCACGAGGCAAAAAGATAGAACTGGAAGCATCATCCTGCTGATCTCACTAGGCTCTGCAGAAACATGACGGCCCAGGAGGGCTGTGTCTGTATGCGGGGTCCCCAGAGAACAGCGGAAGAGGGAGCCGCGCGCTCAGAGCCGGTCTGCACCGAGCCCCAGAGCACCCAGAGGGAGACGGTGGGCGCTGCAGAGAGGGTCCCCGGGAGGCCGGCTGTGGAGCATCACAGCGCGTGCTCATCCACCAAGCTCTCCGGATCGGTCGCCGGGTGACTTTCCCTTCTTCCCAAAGTCAGAGTGACCGCGGAAGATAAACGTCTGGAATCTGTTCAGGACACTGAGGCGGCCATGGGGGCACAGCTCCAGCCCCTCACAGAAGAGGACTCCGGGCCGCTCCGGCACCTGGCAAGGCGCAGGCCCCAGCGTGACTGAACATTCGCTGTATTTTTAATCATATTTTGTCAAGCGATGTGTAGAAATACCGTCTGGTCTGCGGGTATAACACAGTCAAGTATGCAAAGGTCTTAACACGCATGAAATAACAGCAAAACAGTCCCCTCCGTGGTACATGGAGTAAATGAAACTAGAACCACAGTCTCCCTCCGTACACTGGTGTGAATTCAATGCCACGCACAGCCACGAGCGTTTTCTCCCCTGTGTCCCTCTGTGGGTTTTTAGAAGCCTGCTAGACCCTAGACCCGCAGCAGAAGGCTCTGAGCCCTAACTGACTGGAGTTCTTGCTTTTAAGAACTACACTTCCCGTGGCCACATGATTCTTGCTTTACATGGAGATATCAGAACATTATTTTCATGTTAGGAAGCACCTTATTTTTATAATCTCAACGATAGATTTACATGTGGTAATTCCATTCATTCCTTTTGCTTATCAGTTAAATAGTAAGAAATATGGTTTATAAATGTAAATATCATCCTCACTACAAAGCTCATATATACAAAACGAAGTGGAGTGAAACTCAGTTTAACAGGACACTTAAACTGATCTAAAATGTTTGATTAGTGCTATACAATGGTAAAGATAAAATTAAATTGAAAAAAACACTTCACATCTACAAAAATAGTTAAGGAAATGTTCATATATAAGAAATAAATTCTTTAAACTTTTTTTTTGTTTGATATAGCAGAACCTCTGTCTTCTAATTTGGTAGCATTACACATGCCAGCTCATCAAAGATAAAAATAAACAATTTCTATCATATATAAAATATATCCAATATGATTGTAGTATATGCACTTTTGTTCATTCATTTGTTTAGTAGTTAGCTTTGTATTCCTAAAATAGTGTAAAAGTTGACTTCTTTACCTAACAAGTGTTAGATTAATTTGTAATAATTTGGTTGTGACTATTTAGATGTATCAATGAATTCTTAGAAAAATAAGAGAACGTAAAATTCATGATTTTATAGATTCAGTAAAAAGTACTTCTCCTAATCAAGTTGACTTATTTTCCAATGTCAATCAACAGTATTAAAACTTTAAAGATCAATTTATTTAACATGTCATTACCATTTAAATAGTTCTGATTACTGTATGCTTGTCTGGTCAGTGTTTACTAAAATGGTACCTGTTAAGCATTTTTATATTCAAAACCAGGTCCTTGAACTTGAAAAAGTTTAGGTACTAATTTACTCCACTTTAGCAAATTCACTGCCTTAAAGGATGTGATCTAGTTTGTTTCTTTTTTTGCCTTTTGTCAGGAGTTTCTAAGCATCTGATTATGATTAAGTTTTCATAATCTCCTCATTCAAAGTTACAAGATGCTGTTTTAAATTTTTGGAGAGAACTGAGAAAGGACAGTAGGTCATGTTAACTTGAGATAATTGTGACCTTTTTTGGGCTTCATGGGAAATCCAATGCCCTGTCTGTAATTCTTTACCCTTATCCTACCTGAAAAAGGCCAGTATTTCACACTTCATCTTAAATTGGGCTACAATCACCCAGACATCGAATTGGCAAATTACCAGTGTTCGATTACTGCTCGACACGTGTCAAATACAAGCAATTAGAACTCGAGTACCCCCAAGCAAAGCATTAAGACTTTTACATTTCAGAAGGGGCTCATTGAAACCAGATGACTTGCTTGGCACATCGAAGGACTTGGCTGAAACACATCCACTCCAAATCCGTGGTCTTACTCGCTCACATCTCAGAATCACAGACTCAGGAACCTGAAGGTCCTCCAAAGTTTCTCTAACATTTTTCCCAGTTGTTTTATTATAAGGTCCTGGATAGGCTAGCATCTCTACAGACTCACATGCAAGAGGATTCCAAGACATCTTATATCAGCAAATTGCATAATTTTTCAGTAACTAAAGAAAAAAACCTTCATTATTTTATTCTGCTGAAATCTCCTCAAGACAATGTGAGCCGTCCCTTCTGGCCTCTCTCTAGTGAGTTAGAACACTGCTAACCAGGGCCGAGTCACCGGACCTGATCTCCATGACACAAACCGCTTGAGCTCTGTGCCTCTGGTTATCATGAACCCAGAGACACTTGGTCTTCATGAAAATAAATAAATAACACCCAAAGTTTGTAAAGCCCACTTTTGGTTAATGTGCAGCTTTACTATGTATGAGTCATTTATACAGTCAAATATTTAGTCAGTGATTATTAGGAAGAACAGGATAAAGGGAAATTAATTTCAGATTTCCCATAGAATGTGCATTTTATAAGAAGCCATGTTCCACCTGACATAGAACTTACCCATCACCACAGATGATTTAAGGAGCTATTAGGGAAACAGCCTCAAGCAGTTTGTGAATCAAGCATTGAAAATATGCATGCTGTATTAAATAATCTCGTCACATTAAATCAGTTAATAGGCTTACCATGTTTGAAGTCCATGGGGATTTATTATGTAGCAAATAATCCTAAAACCTTCAAATTATAGGCTTGAGACAGTATTCTCCTTTCTACCATTAGCAGAGTACTAAAAAATAATCAGTGTTGATTCTTCCTTTTCTACCAACCCCGAGAGAGCACAATTAAGCAGCTTGAAATGCAGCTTAATAAGAGGGTGCAGTTTACGACGCGAAGCTGGCGGGAGGAGGGGGCAGACTGCCCCCGAGCTCAGGTGCCAGTGAGTCAGGCTCCGCCCCCACACCTGCCTGCCCGGGCGCCGTCTGCTCCTGCAGTCGGAGCTCGCTCCAAACAAGGACCAGGAAGACTCACTGTTTCCATTTTGGCTGGGAAAATGGAAAAAGGCAATCAGTGAAGGAATAACACATTTAACATGCTTCGTATCGCACACCATCACGCAGCACAGCATCTGCTTCCTTTGTCCGTCATTGACAAGTGCGATGTCTTCAACGCACGGCGTGTTCGTACTTCCCTCAGTGGCTTGGGGTAGGAATTCCATTCACTGACTACCAGGGAACACAGTTTCTCATATCATGTGTTATTCGGTCTTAAATAGAATACAAAATGATGCTCTTACTTTAGCACAGCATAAATCTCCTTTTCCTGCTGGGGTCCTGCTCTGTGTGAGTGTGCTACTGTTAGTAGATGCGGGAGCACCTGCAATGTGGCGCTTATGTTCACTTGGTATAAGCCCCAATCCTCCATTATAATGCAACCTATTTAGTATCTTATTCCTTATTAATTTAACAGGTATTAATCATTCAATAATTTCATATCCTTTTCAGTGATGGTTGATTATTAGGCCCAAGTCAAGCTGTGTAGAAAACCACATATCAAGCTATTTACAAAGCTATATATCTACTTAAATAAATGCTCACCTGCCCACAATGGTGACATGAACTGTACAGATTGATAAGCAGAGACATTTTTCTTTATGTAAACAATTTCCAATTCTGTCTGACCATAACTTTTGAAATACTCATGACAATCTCTCCAAATGTGTGCACTTTGAGCTGACTGGGTCAGGCTTCCCTCACTTAAGTGTCTTGCACGAACCCACAGTCTCTGCATTTGATCAGCTCCCCCTTGCTATGCAAGGCTGCTGAGGGGCCACGTGAACCCCGCCTCTGGGACACAGGCAGCTCCTCGGTCTGTCCCGAGTTTGTTCTCTCCACCTCCTCTTCCCTGGGAGTCACTCGGTTTTACGGCTGGTGAGATCTCTCCATGTGAGCGGGGATCACAGTTTGTGCACACGAGGTCCCACAGCTAAATGAGCTCAGGAATCTGCAGTCTTCTGTTACCATCTGAGTATCATTGCAGCCCAGTGACTGTGGTCAGAGGAAGGAGTGACAGGTGAACCAGGCGGGGAGGAGAAAGAGGGGGCACGTGCAGGACCCTGCTCCTGAGCCACCGCAGTCACACGGAGACCTGGACCTCCAGAAGGAGAGGGGAGTGGGCTGTCAGTGTATGGCAGGTAGAGAAACCAGGAAGACGCGTCTCCATCGCTACGAGCCCTCGGTTCACATGCTAGGCACTGCTCTCCTAACAGTCGCAGGGAATTACTTCACTTACAACAGAAATGCACTCGCCCTCTCCTGGGGGACGCAACCCTGGACACAGTATTAGGTCACCCTGTTCTGCATCCAGGGCTGCTGGCTAACAGGCTTTTTCTTAAATCCAGATGTCTTTGCAGCACCAAGGGAAAATTCTAATTATAGATGTAACCACGCCCATGGTACCCCACAGACAGGGTCAGGGGAAACAAACAGAACCGTTCTAGTCCAATTTAAAAAACTAAACAATCAGTTGTGAGCACATCTTCTCTGCACATGCTCCACCTGCCTCGGCTCCCTGTCCACCACTGCCACCGCCACACTCGTGGGCCCTGAGCACAAGGCTCTGCCCACAGTGGCTCTCGTCTTGGCGCTGACCATCCTGGTGAAGCGCGGTGGGGCGGCTGCACACAGGTTCTTTCCTAGCAGTGAACTCTCTTAAAACCTATGCTGCCCGTCACTTGAGTCCATCAACATAATTCTCCTGGACAGTGATCAGAAGTGAAGTCCTAGCATGTCCTGTGTGCTAAGCCCATGAGCAGCCTCGAGTTTTCCATGCCTGGGCAGCGCTGGGGTTCTGGCCATGGCCCACATAGCTGGGGAACGGCTTGCTCTGGGCATCTCCTCAGGTCAAGCTGAGCGGGAGCCAGGATGGGGAGCAGATACATTTGCTCCACACCTGTGGGCTGGACCTTGCTGGTGGAGGTGCATGCACACCTCTGATGTGTGCACATGAGATGCATACACACACACACGTGTACCTGGCCTCGCTGTGATCAAGGAGAGAAGAAGTGGTATCCGGCTCTTGACCTTCTTCCAAGGTTTCCGTCTTATCCCCTGCTCTGTTTCCTATATCCTTGCTTTGTTCACAGCAGATGAGGGATTAGGAAAAAGCTGAACTTTGCACTTCTACACAAGAAACGACAGCCTGATTTCCAGTGACTGTGGGCTCAAAACCAAATTGCTTTGTAGACTAAGAGAATAGGTTAATGTGACTTTTTTTCCTCATTTTGAAAAATAAATTAAAGCAGTAAAAATAGTCCACATGGCAAAAAATGTAATTGCCAAAAATATATAATGGGAAATAATTCTCCCCATATTCCTGACATCTGAAGCTCCACTTCCTGGCCAGAGGCAATCACTGGAGTCTCACCGGTATGTCCACAAGTGGTTCATGCATACATAGCTCCTGTGGGTTTGTTATGAAGCGTGCTGCTGTGTGCTCAACCGAGAGACTACAATAACAAATGCTGGACAATTCCAAAGGTGATAAAACGTGAAGAAGCTAAAGACTTGTGCCCTGCTGACTGGAGTGTGAATCATGCTTTGTACAGAGGCTTTGGGATGCAGTTTGTCGACATCCACACAGCTAGCCCTGTGTCCACTCTATGATTTAGCAATTCCACTCCCAGGTATGCAGCCACCAGAAACATGTACATGTGTGAATCTTTGCACATGAGGGGTTGTGAAAAAGATTTCTCATGGCAGCTCTATGGGAGTGACCCAGAATTCAAAAACATCTAAGCACTTATCAAAAGTGAAATGAATAAACTCTTATCTTCATATTGTAGCATATACAGCAGTGACAGTGAAAAAAATCTAACAGTGTTTGCAACAAGATGAATAAAACTCAGGAATGTGTTGAACTGAAGGAAGCAGACACAAGGGCAAAATTGTGTGTGATTAAACCTACAGAAAGTGCAAAACGAGGTAAAAGTAAGTAATCTGTATAGAGTTAGAAATCCAGATGGAGGTTGTCCCTGGGACTAGATGGTAGCTACAAGGGTCCTGGTACTAGTAGTTATCTGTTGTTAGATCCAGGAAAGCGTAGTTTGCAAAGACAGAAGGGCATTGTGGAAGCACTGTTCTGAATAAACTTAAACCTCAAAACCAGATAAAAGTAGAAGCAATCTCATAGTCATGATTAATCATACACTTAATAAACAGTTTCAGTGAATAAGATAGAGTTTTATTTGCTGGCAAAACTGTAACTCTAACACAGCTGTGTTTAAATGTTAAGAGCAGAGCAATAGGTATCATATAACATGGAGGGTTTTCTTGTGATATGTACATGTACATGTGTAAGTTTATATAAAATATTATTGAGATACATATTGAACCTAAGAATAGTTATATTAGGAAGACTAATATTCTTTTGTTGGGAAATTAAGATATATCTTGTTCTACTTGTAAAGTTGTTTTTGATTGTTAATATATTGTGCATGAAAATGTGCATCATAAATATCCAGTTATAAATGCATGCACACATTAATATCTCATACATATCCATTTAAAATATTGAAACCAGGCATCTATTTTCCAAGAGCATAGTCTACAGACACGCGGAGGGGAGGGTGCCACGGTCCACAAAGAGAGTCCTTTCAGGACATTCTGTAATGGCACATTCTGCTCCCATGTGGAAGACGGAGGAAGAAAATGAGCATGAAATCCACCTGGAGAGGTGAGCAACCTGCAGACACTTCTTACTGCAGGATAAGTTCCTGACAGGGTCACACTGTCTTATCTTTCAACCAAGAAACCTCAGTTTCCCTCATAAAATATGCATTCTAGTTTCTTCTGCAGCACGGTCCCCTGATCTAGGGACAAGAGAACTGGGGTCTATCTTTCCTTTGAGAAACTGGATTGGTTTGTCTTCTGCTTTGAAATTTAGAAGAACAGTATGAACATTCCATCTAGTGCATCCATCCACCCACCCATCCGTGTATATATGTACATGTATATATCCATAGTTCTTAGCTCTTCAGCTGAGAAAAGGAGGAAACGAGGGAATTTTTCATCCAAGAGATGTGCCCCCAGCTCCAGTTGTATAAATTTTTGTGAAGACCCTGATCACATTCCTCTCCAGTGGCAATGCCAAGTAACCCGGGGGAAATCTTGTGAGGTCACATGTGTGTCACACTTCGTGCAGCCACAGTACCAAGGGCCGGTGGGTACTGGGGACGATAACTGTGTCTGCTGTTGACAGTTATGATGACAGTTTAACTCTGGTCACCACAATAAGACAGAAGGAAAATAGCCATAGCATCAGCATAATTACATTACAAAATATTTTACTAAAATACAAGAGCAATCATAGAAACAGTATACTAATATTTTCATTTTTATACCAAAGCCTGTGGCCTTCTACATAACTTACTTTTGAACACTTAAACCAATCTTGCACAGTAGAGCCTATGTCTTTAAATAAGGAAGTCAGCATGCAGAGGGGTGGAGTGAGCTGTGCATGAAAGCACAGCCACACCAAGGAGCAGGGCACAAGTCCTGTTGCTTTAGCAAAAGATAAGGCTCTGTCCTCCTACTGTATCTTCTTCAGTGATATCTGACTTCAAGCACACTTTTGGTGATTTCCTGTGTTAATAAGAGCAAAGTCTACTGATCTGTTGTCCAAGTTCACCTTTGATTCAATTTGTAGCTATTCGGTAAAAAGCTTCATTTAAAAATATAGCTCAAACTTCTACAACATATTTAGAATCTAACTTAGTTGAAACTATACATTAAAAACGGAATGACCCAGTCTCCGGTCACAGAGATCATGTGGAGTTGAACTTTGAGTCAAGTTTGTTTGCTTACCAAATTTGGTGTACGTTAAGTGGTATGTAGTTCCCATAAGTGCAGGGAGCACAGACGGTCCCCACCACATCAGAGTTCGGGTAACACTTCATTTCACCAAGCACAAATATAATATAACTTCCCTATTCTATATTTATGGTGCAGGTGCTGACCATGTAATAATAACTTTACTAAGTAACGTCAACTGGGAAAATATACCCCGAGAACAATATTGGTAAATACAGTAGGCTGCAGAGGCAAATGCACTGTTTATTTCTGTTTTCCAAGCAGGAGTAAGAGTTACAGCGCATGGCAATTACCCTGAGGCTTTTTGCTTCACCAAAGGTAGCTTCCAATTTCCTGACCACAGTTCTGAGCAATGCAGTCAGTCGTGGGCCCACCTTCAAATTCTCCCTTCCAATCGGAGCAGGGTGTCCTGACATGGGCGTGGACGGCAAGAAGTTTCCAGCTGCTACTTTCAGGAGAAGAATAGACTGGTATTGATATGAGAACTCTGCTAGTGGATGTTCCCCTTGTGATGGAGGTGGCCCATTTAGCTGTCATGAATGCCACTCTGCTGGAAAAAACAAAACAAAACAAAACACAAAACCCTTCACAACATGGGGCCTTTTAATTTAAATAGAATTGACTGAAGCTTTTAGTTAACTAAAAGCAGCAAATATTTATTGTTTGTGTAGTATTGTTGCTATGCTCTTTTTTAGAGATGATAATATGTAACATCCCTGTTTAATGGTTGAGTATTTTTGTTATGGATTTAATGAGTTAATGTTAAGCAAACTGAATCCAAGGCTATCAAGCTCTGTGTTACTAACTTTGCGGGCTCTGCAATTTAACTCCTGTTTTAAAGTTGTCTGCAGAATTGCTGTATGCAAATTTTGACAAAATTTAAAAATTCATTTTTACCCGTTTATTCATGTGTTGTTGATTACCACTAGCAAATGCCTGACATGTGATACGTGATTGGGTACTACCGGATATTCTTTGTTCTCTGTGCAATTCAGAGAATGAGCAGACTGCAGGAGCAGGGACTCCCGGGTAAAGGCACCAAGCTGCAGAGGGAAAATGTAGTTCTGATGTGATTAGGAGACGGCTGCATGGGGAGGCTGGAGGGAGACAAAACGATTATTTGTATAATTTAAACGTGATTCCCTTTGAAGCGCCTCTACTCACTACTCTCTTTCTATTTTCATACTGGTCAGAAAAACTGACTGCGTTATAGAAAGATGTTTGTGAACATTCTCTTCTATGCATGGTGCATGTTTGAACACAGGTATTCACGTTGGACAAGACGAGCATATTTATTCAATGCTGTGAGTTTGAAAGTTGAACTAAAGTAATTTAATTTTGATTTTTTTATTCTTTGTGACTTTAAGTTTCTTGCATTTTATTTGTATTATAAATATGTGATTCAGCTTTGGAAATTAATATATACAACTTTTGTATATTTTAAAATTTCTTTACAAAATGAAAGTAGAGCAATACAAACACCTAGCTCTCTCCTTAGCATTTTCCAAGGGTGATTGTACATAGCTACAATCTCAGCTTCCTGGGAGGCTGAGGCAAGAAGACCAAAAGTTGGAGTCTTCCTGGGCAATTTAGTGACTCAGACACTGATTCAAAATTAAGTAAAGAAAATAACAAAACTTCTGGTAAAGTAACTCAGTGAAAAGGCCCTGAGATCAGTTCCCAGTACAAGAAAAAAAAAAAAAAAAGAAAAGAAATAAATAAAGAAAATAAAGAAAGAAAGAAACACAATTTCGCAAACAAGCTAGGGTGGTAACCTTTCCAAAGGAGAGGAAATAAAAATGAAGACAATGAAGGCATTTGATCATTGTTTTTCTACTACAAGTGATCACAAGTCTATTGTGACTTGGGGAACAGCTGTGAGTGGGTGTTTAAAAGGACAGTCTAGTGACATAAGTCACTTTGATTTTTCTTTTGAAGAATGATATGAAGTAAGACTTTGACCTAAAAACATTCCATTACCTTTAAAATTTACTGTTTTCTGCATTTTCTAGACAATGAGATAAGTTTATCAATTTAGACTATTAGTGGGAATCCATTTCTCAGGTAACGGGACTGTTTCCAGGCCTTCATGACTTTCAGGCTGCGTGGGGTGGTGTGATGAGCCCTCCGCACTTGGCTTTCTGTCTGAGCACTGTACACAGCCCTGTGCTGGGGAGAGGAAGGAGCCGGACCCCAATGCGGACTGCTGGGGTACTGAGCTCAGGTAGCAGCTCAGGACCATGACGTGGGAAGCCAAGCACTTCATTTCCAACACAGCCCATGCTTGGTGTGCTCGTGGCAATACACAATATACAGTAAATAATTGTACCAATAACTACAACAGCAATGCCTTAGTGAGCAGTGCACTAGCATTGTTGTGCTGAAATGGCAAACAGAAATACCAAAAGAGCACCCAGGATTTGCAGGCAGATTTATTTACATCTATGGGCACTGACTAGGATCATTACCAGATCAGGCCCTGATCTCTGGAGGTCAAGGGTTTACGTGAGATAAGCAAGCAGGAAGTACAGAGGCAGAATGACTTGTTAATTGGAGTTTGGTTTATACAACGTGCATCGCAGTGACCAACTGTTTCTAAGAAACAAAAGGAACAGGAACTGTTACCTGGGCAACTAAGAAAGTGAAGCATACTGACTGGGGGTGAAGGGAGCATCTTCTGTTACAGCGCTACTAGATGTCTTCTCTCCCTTTCTCTGTCCCTCTTCCCCACCCATCTCCCCTTTGTTTTTTTCCCTCTTTTTCAGTTACAATTTTAATCAGTCTCACACAAAGAAGTGACATGGTTATATGATAGTCACCATCAGAATGTCCATTTGAAACATTAGAAACACACCTCCATATTTACTATCTCATGCATACCTTAAACCGACTTCATATTACAGAGAAAAACATGGTTCACATCTGGAATTACCTGAGGTTGTCTAAAAATACATAGCATTATGTGAGTTTTATTTTTATTCATTTCCTGTGATTATATAGCAAAAGTACTCAAAATATGTTATATATGTTGATATTGCATGTTGAAATTTATGTTTAAACCATTGTGGAAATTATGGCAAGTTCTAGCTGTTCACTGGTTTTACAACAATGACAAAATAGACTTTAAAATTTGTTAAAGAGAAACAAAGCATTCATAGAAATACTTAGGACTGATACTGTAGTTATATTTTTATCTACCCACCTACTTGCCACCTATGAAACCATCCATCTGCCCATCCACTCATCCATCTATCCATCCATCCATCCATCCATCCATCCATCTGTCCACCTACCTGCCTGTCTAGTAATCTAATTATGCATTTCCCAGCTTGCCCCACATCCTGCAGCCCCCGGGGTGATGATGTGCATGTATCTAAGGTTGTGATGTTTGTGAACAATAGAAATCTTGTCACTTGTCAACCTTTTCCTTCGTCCAAATTCAAGCACCATGAGACTTGACCTTCCTGCAAGATGCAGTCTGCTGCACAGCATTAGAAAACACAGCTTTCATTTCCCATCTCTCCTATGGCATTTTTCTAGGAAGAAAAAAATGTTTTCCCAGGCACACTCTGTTTACAGGTAGATAACTGCTTCAAGTGGTTTCCTCCCTATAATGTATGGTTCTGTGGGTGCTCCTCATAAACACTCATTTAGTAGTTTATCTGAACCATCAGAGAAGTCAATGAAATCCTGTACAGCGTAATGATTGGCTTTGCCCTTCTAGCACAGTGAAGGAATGTTTTGAGTTCAGAAAGGGGAAACAACTCACATAGGATTACTACAGTAAATTTTTCCAATCGTGTTTATTTTAAGCAGACAGGGGAAGGTACTTGGAAAAAAATGTCTGACTAGACTTCCACACCACAGCAGTGGGCAGGCGAGTTGTTTTTAGGGCAGAACAGGCGTAGGGACAGATGATTCTTTATTTTCTGAGTTGACTGGCTCCCGGGGACATGAAAGGAAACTGTGGGATGGTGACTAACACCAGGGGGAAGCGTGGAAAGGCTCAAGGAAACCAAAATAGAGTTGGTGTTTAAGACATTTCCTTAATTGTTACTTCTCAACTTGACTCCCCCTCTCTTTCCATCATCTGTCTTTGAATTGCTTTGACTTTGGTTTCCGAAGCATTCACTACGGCTACGATTGTTTTACATGCAGCATACACACTGTTAGAGGGTCTAGTTCTAGGGTCCTTTAAAGTGTGTTTTAAACTTGACAGGAATTACTCACTACATCAACAGTTGGAAATATTGAGGTAAGAGTCTAAGAAGCCAAATCTACAATGCCAGCCCAATTTAAAATCAGGAGCATAAATATTTTTCAGGCCTTTCAAATTTAGGGATATCAAGTGAATGAGTCCTTTTGTCTCAGACTTCTGTAACACATCCAAAGTTATTTCTTTAAAGAAGGAAGTAAAATTGCTGGGGGAGCCTGACAGCTTGGTAAACCTTCCGTTCACACCGCTTTCCCAGCTTGCCTTGTTATCACATAGCCTTAGATAGCTCTGTCCCCTGGTGACTTCCCATCGCCCTTTCACCCACTTTTCTCATTTGTAAAACTTGGATTTCTTTAAGTTTTATTTCTTGGCACCTTTCCCTGACACTTCCTGTCCCAGCGTTGTTCTGGAAAAAGGCCTGTGACCACGGGGTCCCCAAATGCTGGCGAAGATGGGGCTCCCGGCTGCAGGACGGTGGGCAGACTTCTGAGACGCGACTCAGAGAACATTCGGGAAGGTGGATGCGACATCGTCTTCGGTGCTGCCGGCCTGGAAGGGCCCTTCTTGCTTCTACTCTTTCTCTAGTTTCCCTTTTCCTTTCAGTGTGTTCTTCCTCTATGACCTTTTTGACTTCTTCTTTTTCTTCTGTTCATCTGTCTTGGAAATCTCTTTTATACTCAGAGATTACCCATCACTTATTCCAGTTGATCCTCCAGTGTCAGGTTCATTCAGCACACACATAATAAGCCATAATTAAACTTCAATGTCATGCATGCCTGATCTACAGAGGAAGACTGACAATGCACAAGGAATTACAAGGTGGATGATTTCAGCAAACACATATTTAATTTTTGAAGATACCCCACAACTCACATGATGAAATTTGTTGACATATATTAGTAAATTAAGGAATTTGGAAAACTGAATTGTCAGGAAACTGGAAGGTAGAATTCTCGATAGTGTCAAACAATCCTTTTTCTGTGGAAAAATCACGTAAATAAGCAAAGTCAATAGCAACAGTAGCCATGAAGTCCCCTGGACCTGCAGCCAGCAGTGAGAACCGCGGCGCAGGGAGGAGCGGGTGCGCGGCGCGCTGCTCTCTTCCACGGAAGCGGCTTCTCCTCGCGGGCCGAAGCGCGCAGGCGGACCTCAGCGCCACTGCTCTTCAGGACGCAGTGCTGCTGCTGCTGCTACCGACTGGTTGCTCTACCGCAGTCTTGCTGCAATTTGGGAAGAACAGAACTGTTACTGCCAAGTATTACTATATGACGAGTAAGCAACACAAACAGCAGGAAGAGCTCCTCCTCCCAACTTTGTCTTTTAGAAAAACACTGCGCATAGAAAGCAGAAAGAGGGCAGGGGCGGACTCCCCAGCACTCACCGAGGTGCACCAGGTGGCCCCGTGGTCAGGCTTCCGTCACGGCTTCCTCACTCTCGCTCCCAGGAGATTCTAAGCATAACGACTCTTGGTGAGCACGTCACCATAGGCTCATAAAAATAAAGGCATCC
>RJWM01035385.1:0-18974 GCA_004363535.1 Dasyprocta punctata
GCGGCGAGAGTGCACGCTGAGAGCCGCGGGGAGCGGACGTGTGTGAGGCACCTCCGCGGGGACACGTAGGACCCACCAGCGGTGGGCATGTAGAGGTCTCCCGCTGCAGCTGGCTCCGAGCTGAATAAAGTCTTCTGCTGTGTCGCTTGTGATTCTGTTGTGTGCCTTCCTACCGGCCGGGATAGGCGCCCGACATATTTGTACTTTTGTGAGTAGACCAGTCTGAAGCTCTTCATTAGAGCAAACTCCCTTGAGTTGCTCAAGCTAGAGTGTGTTCTATTCTCTTACTTTCCAACTCTGCCTAATCAATCTGTTTATGCTTCACAGTGAAATTCTTTTTTCCATGACTAGAGACAGCAATCTACTTGTGGACTGAGTTAGGATCCCTGTCTCCTCTTTGGAGGACCTTCTTCTGACCGCATGTAGTGACATACACACACACAAGGTGTCTTAGTTACTTTTCTCATTGCTGAAACAAATTACCCAACACCCAAAGTTGAAGGGAGAAAGGTTTATTTAACTCACGGTTTGTAGAGGTTTCAGTCCATATTTAGAAATTCAATATTCTGGTGGCAATAGTTCAAAGTATCAGCCAGATTATGTAAGTTATCTGCTTCAAGCTTATTAGCTATTGTGGGAGATCAAAATATGATTCTTTAAAAATGAAGGAATGTTGAGCTGGTGACAAATAAGAGCCACGTGAAAGAGAAATCTTTATCCTTTCTTTACTTGCCAAAAATCAGGACATGGAGTTACACATAAAACCCTACCTGAAGAGAGCTGTAGACCTTTAATAGTCTGGAACTGATACCAAAGACATCTACATTAACAAGCTTTACTAAGTAGCATGTATCTACCGGTTTGTTACTGTCCTTTAATTGCTGCCTGGAGAGACTCAAAGACTTTTTCCTATGCTTTGTCACTGCTCTAAACAATCAAAGTTCTGTGTTGAAGATATTAAATTAAATTAAATTAAATTAAAAGCCATCTCACTGAAAACTGCTTATTTTCTAGTTGTCATATAAATATGAAGTACATAAATTAATAAGCTTTTTTTCTTCTTATTAAGCCATCTTTTGTAACTGGGGTCTATTTCATTTAAGAATTAGTTGCTATTATTTTTCCCATATCCTATAAAAGACAAAGACCCAAAATTCATTACCGATGCCAGAATGTTGAAAACATCGGTTTGTAAAGTTGATAAATGGACTATCTGTGAATTTATTCACTGTACCACTAAGGTGCATTATATTGCCCAGGCCTCATCTTTTTATCTGTGATACTTAAATAGATTTTCCTCTTATTTCCAAGGCATTAAGTATTTCTATTCCTAGTTCTCATTCAAACAGTTAATGATATATAAACATTTTTAAATACAATAGGGGAACATGATATTTAAAGAATCCCTGCTGGTTTAAGTGACTCTTTTTTAATTTAATGAAATGGTCAGTGCTCAATATTTCTAAACAAATTACTTTAAATAACACATTGCTATTTCACTTACAGATGAACTTGGTTATTTTAACTGAACATTCTTTGCTTTATAAATTGGAGAAAATCCGAAAATATTAATAACATTTTATTTTCTGCTAGGTGGAGAGAATGGGAGGCGGTGATCAAGATATTATTGTTGCAGACTGCATTAGTTTTTCCTTTAAAAAATGAAGCACTGTAGGCCAGGGATTTAGCTCAACAGCACAGTGCCCACTTGGTGAACACAAGGTCTTGAGTTTAATTCCTGGCACAAAAATAAGCACTAAATTATGAATATTTCTTTCTTCAGATATCACCTTTGCTTCCAACCATTTGGCATATCACAAAAATGACACATATTCTCTCACTTTCCTAAGGTGAGAATGTATTATTTTATAATTTTCAACCAATTGTAAATTTAATAAACGGGCAATTACCTAGTATATTTTAACAGAGAACGTGTTATTTTAGGAAATCTTTCTTAAAACTGACCAAGTGAAAATTTTCTTTTTAAGTTTGGTTAAAATTATTGTAGAATAATTCTTTTCCAATCTGTTTTTATAATTCTATTTAAAGAATCAACTGATTCAATTGCATTCTTCTTTCATTTAGAACTGGAATATCAAAGAATTGTATTTAAAAGTAATTTTTCTCAAGCAATAAGTAACACAATATTGATCCTTCTTATCAAGTAAATACTCTTTTCATAAATATGTAATTGATGTTATAGTTTGATATATGTGTGTACCAGAGGGTCATGACTTGGTCCCAAGTGTGCTAATGTTGAAGTTGTAGAACTTCTAACACCTATGGTCTGTTGGAAAGTAATTAGGTCCAAGGGAACTCACTTTTATTGAAGAAGTAATGCTATCTCATTGGAATCATCAGGTCTGGTACAAGTGGATTATTTCCCATGAGAGACAGTTGTTACAAGAGTGAACCTGGACCTTTCCTGGTCTCTTATTTCTCATATTGTCATATGACCACGGTTTCCTTCTGCATGTGTACATCTTCCTTTCTGGTTTGTTTGTTTGTTTATATTTTTTGCCATGTTGTAATTTAGCCAGGTGAGCCCTTACTAGATTCTGGTACCATGCTGCTTGGACATTCCAGTCATCATTAGTGTGAAACAAATATGCCACCTTACTGGATACTGCACAATTATTTTTATAAAAATGGATAAAAGACCAAGACAAAAGTGTACTGACTAATAATTTATTATACAGAATGGAAGACAAAAAACTAGGAGAATTTTAGAAAGATGTTATGCAAAGAATGAGAAATTCATTATAGAAACTGCTGCTGAAGCAAAAATTTCATGTAGTTATTAGCCAAGGAGACTTTTATTCGAGGATGGTTCTATAAAAAGAGAAGACAGAATTCAATATGAATACAGTTCTACTGAGATAAAGGATGGGTGGATATTTAAGGACTGGATTAGGCTACTAATGGAAAAGTAAGTACTAGCAAATGTTAGGGAGGAGGCTGATCAGTGAAAAACTTTCCTTGGGATGTAGTACTGACAAAAGAGTTTAAAAGAATTAATACATGATAGAAGAAAAGAAAAATTTACCCTTATATAATTTGAAAGAACAGAGAGAGTAGAGAGCTCTCTGGTTAGGCCATTTGAATTCTGTGAGGGCCAGCATGAAAGGAAACTCAGGGCCCAGAGGCAGGAGGGAAGCCTCCCTTACCTCTAGTCAAGCTACAAGAAATGTTAGTGCCTTCTTGTTCAGTGGAGTCTGAAATTTTTCAGCTACTGTGTCTTAGTGAAGATGTTTTTCTTTTTTCTTTGTTTTTTTTTTTATTTTAAAGAGAATTTTTATAAAAGACAAAACAACGACAATAAAGGCAATACAGGATTTCAAAACAAGATGTTAGGAAATTAACAATAACTATTATTTTGCATATTGTTATTTACAAAATAACTATATGCTCAGATTACTATGTATAGGCGTGCAAAGTCGATCAAACAATGTGAGCACTAACTGTTCCTTTCCTCGAACTATTAGGATTAGTAGTACTATTATCTTAGCTATCTTGTATATATATGTATGCATATATTTTTTCCCTTCATCCTTTGCTCCTTTCCCCCATCCCAGTTGTTCTTTAATTTTAAGCAACTTCTTCCCCTTTCACAATATCTAGTGTACATTTTGGATCTTATTTACTTTTTCAGTTTTTTACAGTAGGGAGACAATACAATATTTACACATGTGAGTCTGATTTATTTCACTAATGAGTTTTCTTATAGACCCTAACCCTACTTTCCTCCCCCTACAGAACTAAATTTAGTTGTTAAAAAACAATAATACAGGTGCATATATTCTTAATTCCAATATATCCAATATTATGTCAGTTGAGTTCTTAAGACATAATATGGAGGTGGATCCCATGTACTTGCAATGTTATGTGACTGACCAATTCATTTTAAAAATAATTAACTATAATTATAAGTTAATGACAGCTTCAATGGTTCTAATCATAAATATTTGGACTTAACAGAAAAGATAAAATAAAACTAAAGTTGATATCTTCTCATAATTTTTTTCTTTAACTTTGGCATAGATTACATGATTGAGAAACCAGTTTTAAGAAATTCATACTTCAGAATATGAAATAAGGCAAAGATAATTGTTAATGCATTTAATATCATAATATTGTCCAAAGGTCCATTTTACTTTGTCGAGAAGTATAACTCTAATATGCTATTCGCTGTTTTGTAACTCTATGCAGTTAGATGCCATCCTGAAATTTATTACATATTTTGTGTCATATAGTTAATCAATCAGTTTTGCAAGTAACAGGACATTGGATTTAAGAGTTCATTTCCTTTCTCATGGATTATAGAATGCCAGTTTTTTAAACTGTCTTCAGAAATAGCTTTGCTATTCTTCTGACTCCTAAATTATGACATATGCTTACAAACTGTGCATGATGTATTCTTTTACTTTTAGAATTAAAGTTTGACAAAAATTAAAGGTAAAAATAGAGAAAAGTCTTATATTCTCTTATCTTGGGAAGCTAAGATTTATTTCTGTTTCCTTTATTTTCTCTTTTTCTTCCTTTTGTTTTCCAATAGTGGTGGTTTCATTGTGCTTATTTATCAATGTCCTTCTTATCTAGAAATGGATCCTCTACCTACTATCTTTGTTGGACCAAAGAAGGGAGCTGTTGGTGCGCAGGTTTGTATAGGTGTGTGTGCACATGAGGCTAGTTTTGGTGTGTGAACAAAGCACAGTGATGGAATAGGAAACCAAAAGAGAAACACATTCCTCAATCTTATTATATTGATTAAAGGACAGAGAATGTGCATATACTTGTGGGTCCATTATCAGTATGTACAGATGATACTCTAATAAAAGAAAATGTACACATTAATATGCACTTACTGCTATAAACTGAAGTGTCACTTATTCCCCAAACTAATACACTAAATTCCTAAATCCCAATGTGTCTGTATCTTTAGGTAAGTACTCTAAAGAGGTAATTAAAGCTGAATGATGTCATCAGGGTGGGGTTCTGCCCCAACAATATTGTCCACACAAGAAAAGGAGGTGATGCCTAGGATCAAGGATGTGAGAGCATGGAGAAAAAACCACATGAAAACAGAATAAGAAGATGGACATCAGTAAAACAAGGAGCAAGTCTCAAGATGCAAGCCTGCTAGCATCTAGATCTTGAACTTTCAACCTTCAAAATTATGAGAGAATAGATTTCTATTTTTTATATCATGAAACCTGTGGTATTTTGCTCTGAAATTTCAAGAAATCTATTATTTGCTCTATATTTCTTAGAGTCAACTTATTGTAAATATTTTAAAAGCATGATCTGAATGCATAGTGTTTACTCTTAATTCTAACTTGTAAATTGCTCCAGAATAGATATGATATGCCAAATAAATTGTTATGAAATCATAATTTCAGTGGCTATACCATGAATATTTAATATTTTCACTCACATACAGGTTTTCTAATTGCTAAAGGAGACTCTATTAGAAATAACTGGTTAATAGTTAAGAATGCCAAAATTAAATAAAATAATATAGCTATGCTAATACCTTTTAGTCTCAATTCCCAAGATATTTTGTTTCTCAAACAAGGTAGCATGCAAATTTCTCCCCAGAAACAATTCATTTTGTCACCCTTAACAGGTGTTATCTGTTTATCTGAAACTGAATTTAGTAGACACTGATGGGCCACCAAGATTGCTTTAAGACCTGTCATTCATTTCTGTCAAAAATCTCCCCTGCTAATAGTTCTCTAGAAATTACTTTTGTCTGAAAAGAGCAACTTTGCCTCAAATTATGAGCCCTTTTTAGCGTAGACAGAATTTAATATTGAATAGATTTATGATTAAAAACTTTTTCTTAGTTTAAGAACACTATAAAAAGACTCCTGTTTATAAAACTTTTTCAGAGCCAGTATATAAGGGAATAAAATGGTGCAAACAAAAATAAATTACATAATAATGTTTCCCCAATGAAGAGAATTAGTAACAGAAATGATCTTAGCTAATCATATTTAACAAATGGAACATACTCTGACCAGCTAACCAGGAAGACTATACTTGGGGAACTGATATGCCCTGGAAATTTTAGTAGAGAAATTATTAAAAGCTTTGTTAGTTGCAAATAAAAATGGGATATGATTAGATACTTATAACTTGCCATAAAATTGAGAAGGTTGATAGGACTGTAGGATTGATTAACTACATATAAGAATTAGATCCTTATTTATTTATTTATTTATTTATTTGATACTGGGGTTCAAACTCATGACCTCATGCTTGCCAAGAGTTTACAAGAATCATTAGATCCATTGAAAAGAAAATTTAAAGCTGAAAGAGATCAATTTAAGGTGAATAATGAAAACCAGGTGATATATATATATTTTATTTAAGAGAAAATAGAAAAGAGAAACAAAAATCAAAAGAGACAAACAACAACAAATCTGATATGATAACATTATAGGTTTACAAAATGAGATGATTGGAATTTGACAGTAGTTGTAATATTGCATATCATTACCTTCAAAGGGGTTGTTCAGATGAACAGGTATAGACATGTAGAATTGATCTAATCATAAGAGTATTAACTGTTCTTTTTCAATAGCTAATGCATTTAGTAGTATAGTCATTTTAACTATCTTATGTATACCTATTTATAAATTTATGTCTCTTTCCTTTTCCCTTCCTTCTTTCCTCCTTTTCCCTTAGAATACCTCTTGTTATCTTTAAAATAACTGCCATATCATCAGGCCTAATATAATCAAATAAAATAATTCAGAATAACACCAATAAAAAATAATACAATGGTCACAGAAAAGAGAGACAAAAAGCAAAAGGGACCAACAAACAACAATAACAAATCTGATACTGTAACATTATAAGTTTACAAAATGAGACAATTGGAATTTGACAGTGGTTGTAACATTGTATATTGTTACCTTGAAGGGGGTTGCTCAGAATGACAGATATAGACATGTAAATTTGATCTAATCGTATGAGTATCAACTGTTCTCTCTCCGTAGTTAATGCATTTAGTAGTATAGTCATTTTAACCATCTTATGTATACACACATATAAATCTATGTCTTTTTCCTTTTCCCTTCCTTCTTTCCTCCTTTCCCCTTGTAATGCCTCATCTCATCTTCAAAATAACTGCCCATGCCATCGAGCCTAATATAATCAAACAAAATAGTACAGAATAAAACCAATAACAAAACAACAGAAGCAATACATAGTAATACAACGTTGATTTCTATAATACCTCTTATTATCTTCTAAGCAGTTGTCTACATCATTTGTTATAATCAAAAGAACCAAAATAGGTTAAAATCACTCAAAACAGAACAATGAAAGCAATACAGGGTTTCAAAGCAAGGTGATCAAATATCAATAAAGGCTACCCTAATATATTTTGTTATCTTTAAAATAGCTGCCTGTGTCATCATATATAATGAAATTAGGCAGGTTGAGATAGAATAAGATCAAACTAGACAGCTCATTAAAAACAATACTGGACTCAAATCCCGATGATGGATTATTCAATTGTCTGTCCCACTCAATGATATCCCTCCGCCACTGTTTCTAGAGCTGTGGACATTTTCTCTCTCTCTAAAATGTCCTTGAGTATTCTTTGTAGGGTTGGCTTGGTTGTCATAAATTCCTTTAGTTGTTCTTTGTCGTGGAAGTATCTTGTTTCTCTGTTGATTTTGAAAGATAATTTTGCAGGGTACATCCATCTGGGTTGGAAGCTGTTTTCTTTCAGGGTTTGAAATACTTCACTCCAAGCTCTTCTTGGTCTGATGGTTTGTGTTGAGAAGTCTGTCATGATTCTGATGGGTTTTCCTTTGTAGGTGATGTGGTTTTTTTCTCTAATAGCTTTTAATATTCTGTTTTTGTGTTGAATTTCTGGGATCTTGATTATTACATGTCTGGGTGTAGGTATATTTTGGTTATGTTTAACTGGAGTTCTATATGCTTCACTTATCTGAAAGTCACTTCCTGTTCCCATGCTTGGAAAGTTTTCTGAAATTATTTCTGTAAATAGGCTTTTAATTTGTTTTGTATTGACCCCTGCTTTTTCACTCACACCTTTTATTCATAAGTTGTATTTCTTTGGGTTGTCTTGTATCTGTTGAATTGTTACTTCCAGGTTTCTTGTTATTTTTAAGAGATCTTTCCTTTCATGACCACAAGCTGCAAACCTGTCTTCAAGGTTTGAAGGTCTATCTTTAGTTTCCTTCAGGTGGTTTTGCCAACTTTCATTAGAGTTTTTGATTTCCTGGTAATCTCTTTGAATCTGTTTCATGTATTCTAAATCTTTTCTGTATTGTTCATTCCAGGTTTCCCTCATTTTCCTATGCTCCATTTTTTCATCTATGTCTCCTTTAGAGATGCCTAGCAATTCTTTTATTACGTTTTTCATTTCTTCTTTTAGTTGAGTTAGTATTGCTGTTCTAATTTCTTCGATAGCCTCATGAAGTTGTTTCTTTACTTCAGTTGTCATCACCTCAGAGACTTTAGTTGTGGGACTCCCGACCTCTTCTGCATTTGCTTCTCCTGGGTTTGTTCTGCTTGGGTAGGAGGCCAGAGACTGCTTTTTGTTTCTTTGTCTTGACATATTCCTGGGTTGTTCTGGACAAGCGTGTATCGGGGATTTTGGTATTATTCATGCTGTGTGTAATTTCTTAGAGTTAGACTGGTTCTTCTAGCCAGTGCTGATTGTGGATATCTGATGTTTACCACTGGGTGTGCTGTTACAGTGCTGTCTGCTGCCTTTCCCCAGCCCACCTTTGCTAACCGAGGTCTGGGACAGTGCGTGGGGGTGGGGCTGCAGCCTGAGAACCTGGGTCAGTTGTCCACAAATCTTCTGCTATCACATCTAGGGTGTGGGTGGAGCCATGGTATCCAGACCAAGCTGGTCACCCACTGGGACCCTCTGGGGCTCGGTTGGAGTGACCTCTATGGGACTGTGCCCAATCAGGAGTGGCTCCAGCCCCAAAATGGCTGCCAGTCCTTCACTCTCCCTTGCAGGGATTTGGGGTCTGTGCACTCACCATTAGCCAGTCTGGTGGTTCAGGTCTGCTCCCCTCGTCCACCACCACTCTCCTCTGATGCCACCTCTCTGGGCAGAGGCCTCCAGGGTTGTCACCACCACTGTGGCCACAGCACTCTGACTGTGCATCCCCAGGTTCCAGCAACTCCTTTCACAGAGTGGGTCTGGCTCCAGGCAGAGGTGCTGCCAGCCACTGCCCTCTTTGTCTAAGCCCACTCTTTCTGTGGGCTTCAATTCTTGCTTTAGATTCTTCCTGGGCCCAGAGGACCCACCTCCCTCCTTCTTGTCTTCCCCATGTTGCTATATTCCAGCATCTGCATGGTATCTTTCAGGGAGGTCACTTACTCTGCTGTTTACCATTCTGCCATCTTGTCCCACCCCGATATTTTTTGTAATCTATAAAAAGACTCCAATATCCTGCAGTTGGAAGACAGAAAAAGCTAAAGGTAAAGCCCAAAACTTTATTATTAGGATATTGTTTCTCTAGAAGGCTACATTTTTAACTAACAAGAATCTTATGCCAATAATTACCCTGATTTGGAAATAGCAGAACCCTGAGACTTGGCATGGAGATACATAGGTACTTTGCTTAGAAATCTTTAATCTCTGCATCCTACCAATGACTCTCAGTCTGCAGAAGTGATCTACTCTTTCCTAGAGGATAGCAGTTCCTCTTGCTTGAAGATGACAACAGTCCAATATACACCATGGGACTTCAGGAGAGTACATGGAGTACATGTGGCTGCTGGGTCAAGAGAATTGGAGTATAAAAGTGGAAGGAGGAGACATAATTTAAAAGGATGACATCTGTTGGCCATGTTCTACGGGGCAGTCAGAGAAATGTCCATTATCCAAAAAATTAAGGAAGGTACTACAGTGAATGGAGGATCAGCATCATTGATAATTGCAGAAGTAGACGTTCTCTATAGCCCAGGACTGGCATTGCAAAATGCTTTAACAGAGCTTGCATCTTTCACAGTAATGGAAATAGTAGGCTCCAGAAGTCATAGAAGCAAGTTGCAACACAGTGAAATATACCAAGCAGTGCAAATTTGGCAGTGCAGCTTCCGCACCTCCTCAGAACCTGGTATGGCCCCACCCAGTGTCCCCAAACATTGGGAACCTTTGGGAAGTGGCTCAGGTCCTGGATGGGCCCTGCCCAGTGACTCTGAGTGCACAGCCAATGTCCACATGCTGAGACGCATGCGCTGAAGCCCTGCACAGTGAAATGTACCTAGCAGTGCAACTTTGGCAGTGCAGCTTTGGCACCTCGCTTGGAACATGGTAGGGCCCTGCCCAGCATCCTCAAACATCTTGGGACCTTTGGGAAGTAGCTTGGGTCCTGGCTGGGCCCTGCCCACAGACCCTGAGTGGAAGGGGAACCTGCTGTGCTGAGTGGCATGAGCTCAAGGCCTGCACGGTAAACTCCAGATGGCCATGCAATCTCAGCACCTAGATTAGAACCTGTTAGAGCCTCACCCAGTGACCCCCAAGCAACTGGAGAGCTTTGGTGTGCTGTGTGATATGAGCTGAAGGCCTTCACAATGTACTGCATCTAGCTTTTCAGCCTTGGTACGCCACTCAGAACCTGGTAGATTCCTGTCCAGCAAACTCAAGCAGCTGGGAAGTTTTGGAGTGCCACATGGGGTGTGCTGAAAGGTCCACCCAGCATAGTCCCCCTATTTGAGGAACTTTCAAGTGCCACTAGGGACCTGGGGTATACAGGAAAATGAAAAAATGAAAGAGTAAAATGCAATCTCAAACCTCTAGCCCATTCCAACCAAGCCTAGGAGATATGGACATAGAAGAAAGTGTAAGACATACACCTGAAACTTCTGAAATGATAGCAACTAAAGTAAAGAAACAACTCCATGAAACTGTAAAGGAATTCAGATCAGAAATAATCTCCCAGGTAAAAGAAGAAATGATAAATGTAATAAATGAAATGCTGAACACATCTAAAGAAGACATGGTTAAAACAATTGAGGAGCACTGCAAAAAGATTGAAACCTTGAATGAGCAATTTAAGAAAGAAATAGAAAGCATGAAACAGGTTCAAAGAGGTATCCAAGAAATCAAAAATTCCATTGAAAGCTGGCAAAACCACTTCATTGAACGTGAAGATAGACTTTCAGAACTGGAAGACAAGATTGCAGCAAGTGAACAGGAAAGGAAAGATCATTTAAAAATAACATGGGATCAGGAAGTAACAATTCAAGAGATAACCTGGCATAGTGGTGCATGCCTTTAATCCCAGCTCTTGGGAGGCTGAGGTAGGAGGATCATTGAGAGTTCAAGGCTGGCTTGGGCTACAACACAAGTGCAAGGCTCACCTAAGCTACATAGTGCAACCCTGCCTCAAAAAACTAGGGCTGGGAGTTTGGCTCAGTGGCTTAGAGCACCTTCCTGGCTTATGCACCTGCCTGGCAGGTGCGAGGTTATGAGTTCAATCCCCAGTGATGGAAAAAAAATTCAACTGTTGCAAGATGATACAAAGAAAAACAATATGCAATTGATAGGTGTAAAAGAAAAAGAAGGGGACAGCACAAATGATATCAAAGTATTATTTACAGAAGTAATAGCTGAAAATTTCCCAAACATGGAAAAGGGAACTGACATACTGATAAGTGAAGCATATAGAACTCCAATTAGCCATAGTCAAAATAAATCTACACACAGACATATAATAATCAACATCCCAGAAATTCAACATAAGAACATAATATTGAAAGCTGTTAGATTAAAGAGACAAATCACCTATAAAGGCAAGCCCATTAGAATCACAGCAAACTTCTCCACACAAGCAGTGAAGTCAAGAAGAGCATGGAGTGAAGTATTGCACATCCTTAAGGAAAATGACTTCCAACCCAGATTGATGTACCCTGCCAAACTGTCCTTCAAAATTGATGGAGAAATAAGATACATCCATGGCAAAGAAAAACTGAAGAACTTCATGACCACCAAACTAACCCTGCAAAGAATGCTGAAGAATATTCTCAATAGACATAAAAATAACTATGACTCCAAGAACACCAACAGAAAAAAAAACCACTAAACAGGGCAAACAATTAAACAGAGGGGAAAGGTAAAGAAACAACATCAGAAAGATAACATGACAAAAATAAGCTACTATATATCAGTTATAACCATAATATAAATGGCATCAATTCACCAATTAAAAGAAACAGAGAGGCAGAATGGATCAAGAAACATCCAGCCATGTGCCATATACAAGAAACCCATCTAACCCAAAAGCAAATTCATAGACTGAAAGTCAAAGGATAGAAAAAAGTACTTCATGCAACAGGAACCCAAAAAGACCAGGGGTAGCTATTCTGTTTGCAGATAATGCAAACTTCAAACCAAGAATGATCAAAAGACATAAAGAAGGTTACTACATACTAGTTAGGGGAAAAACTTCAAGAGGAAGAGATAACAATTTTAAAAAATATTCACCAAATATGGGAGCACTCAGCTATATAAAAAATTGTAATAGAAATGCAAAATCAAATCAGTAATAACACAATTATAACAGGGGACCTTAACATTCCATTGACACAAAGACACAGATCAGCTAGACAGAAAATCAGCAAAGAAGTAACACAACAGAATCAAACTTGTGAACAGATGGACTTAGTACACATGTACAGAGTGTTCCACCCAACAACATCAGAATATATATTCTTTTCAGCTTCACATGGGACCTTCTCTAAAATAGATCATCTACTAGCCCAAAAAAGCATGCTTAAGTAAATGCAAAAGAATTTAAATTATCCCATGCATATTATCTGATCATAGTACAATGAAACTAGAAATTAATGACAAAAAAAACCCTGAAAAGCTCCATAAACACAGGGAAGTTAAATAATACACTCCTAAATAATCAGTGGGTCACAGAAGAAATTAAAGAAGGAATTAAATGTTATCTGCCATCAAATGAAAGTACAAATACAACTTACTGGAACCTGCAGGATTCAATAAAAGCAATACTCAGAGGGAAATTTATTACAGTGAATTCCCACATCAGGAAAGCAGAATGAACACAAATAAACACCGTGATGCTTCACCTCGAACATCTAGAAAAAGAAGAACAAGTCAAGTCCAAATCCAAAAGAAGGGAGGAAATTATAAAGGTCAGAGTAGAAATTAATGAAATAGAGACTAAGAAAACAATACAAAGAATTAATGAATCAAAGAGTTGGCTTTTTGAAAGAATAAACAACATTGATAAGCCCCTAGCCAACCTTATTAAAAAAAGAAAGAAAAAGCTCAAATTCATGCAATAAGAAATGAAAAGGGTGAAATCACTACAGACCTTGTGGAAATACAGAAGATCATCAATACCTACTTCAAAAACCTTTACTCTCATAGGTTTGATAACACAGAAGAAATGGACAGATTTCTAGAAACATATGAATTATCAAAGCTGGATCAAGAAGATGTAAAACTGCTAAATAACCCAATTTTAGTTAATGAAACTGTAAATGTAATTAGAAGCTTACCAACAAAGAAAAGCCCAGGTCCTGATGGATTCACAGTTAAATTCTACAAGAAATTCAAGGAAGACTTAATGCCAATGCTCCTCAAACTCTTCAATGAAATTGAAGCAGAAGCAATTCTCCCTAAGTCACTCCTGAAAGCAAGCATTATCCTAATACCAAAAGTAGAGAAAGACCCAACCAAAAAGGAGAACTACAGGCCAATCTCCCTAATGAACATAGATGCAAAAATTCTCAATAAAAAACTGGCAAATAGAATGCAGCATGTCATCAGGAAGATTATACATCATAATCAAGTGGGATTTATCCCAGGAATGCAGGGATGGTTCAACATACACAAATCAGTAAAAGTAATACACCATATCAATAGAGCCAATGATAAGAATCACATGATCATTTTAGTCAATGCAGAAAAAGCCTTTGATAATGTCTAACACTTGTTCATGACAAAAATCTTACAGAAACTTGGAATAAATGGTATCTACCTCAATCTGATAAAAGCTATCTATGACAAACCAACAGCCAACATTATACTAAATGGACAAAAACTGAAAGTTTTCAGTCTAAAATCAAGAACAAGACAAGAATGTCCACTATCACCACTCCTATTCAATAGGAGAGAAATAAAAGGAATAAGGACAGGAAAGGAAGAAGGTAAATTATCATTATTTGCAGATGACATGATACTCTACATAAATGAACCTAAAAATCCCATCAAAAAGCTACTGGAGTTAGTAAATAAGTTCTGTAGTGTAGCTGATACAAAGTCAGCACTCAAAAATCAATAGCATTCCTGTACACAAATGACAAACTCACTGAGAGAGAAGAAAAACCATACCCTTCTCAATAGCATCCCCAAAAATGAAATACTTAGGGATCAATCTAACAAAGGAGTCAAAGATCTATTCAGTGAAAATTACAGTACTCTGAAAAAAGAAATCAAAGAGGATTTCAGAAAATGGAAAGACATTCCTTGTTCGTGGATAGGAATAACAAACATTGTGAAAATGGCCATTCTTCCAAAATTGTTATACAGATTTAATGCAATTCCAATCAAAATACTGTTAACATACCTCACAGATTTAGAGAAATCAGTCCTAAAATTCATCTGGAACCAGAAGAGACCTAGAATAGCAAAGGCAATTCTGGGAAACAAAAGCAAGGAAGGCGTCATAATCCTGACTTTAAGATATACCTCAATGTTACTGTGATAAATTCAGCATGGTACTGGAATCAAAACAGACTTGAGGCTCTATGGAATAGATTAGAAGATACAACCACAACTACAAACACACTCAGCCCCCTTATTTTTGACAAAGGGGCCAAACATGTTCACTGGAAGAAAGATAGCCTCTTTAATAAGTGGTGCTAGAAAAACTCGCTTTGCATATGCTAGAAACTAAACTATATCCATGCCTATCACCATGCACTAAACTAAAGTCAAAATGGATCAAAGATCTAAATATTAAAACAGAAATACTAAATCTGCTGAAAGAAAAAGTAGGTAGAAATCTTGAAGACATAGGGTTAGGCAGAAAATTCATGAACAAAAATCAAACGGCACAGAAAATGTTTTCCAGAATCAACAACTGGGGTCTCATCTTATTAAATTGTTTTTGCATGTCAAAATAAATCACCAACAGAGTGAAAAGAAAACACATGAATTGGGAAAAAATCTTAGTCAACTGTCCCTCAGACAAAGCACTTTTATCTAGAACACATAAAAAAATTTTAAAAATCAGGCCCCCAAAATTCAAAGACCCAATCCAAAAATGGGCATCTGAGATGAACACATACTTCTGAGCTGAAGAAATACAAATGGCAAATAAATAGATGAAAAAATGTTCAACATCATTGGTCATTAGAGAAATGCAAATTAAAACAACACTGAGATTTCATCTCACTCCAGAAAGAATGGCCAGGGTCAAGAAAACCACCAAGAACAAATACTGGAGAGGACGTAGAGAAAAAGGAACACTTCTGCACTGTTGATCAGAGTGTAGACTGGTGCATCCACTGTGGAAATCAGCCTGGGAGTGCCTCAAAAGCTGGAATTTGACCCAGCTATTCTGCTTCTAGGCATAATCCCAGAAGAATTGAAAACCTCATACCACAGTGATATATATGCACCCATGTTTATAGCAGCACCATGTGTAATAGCTAAATATTGGGAACAGTCCAAATGTCCATCAACCAAGGAATGGAAAAAAAGATGTGGAATTTTTATACAATGGAATATTACTTAGCTATAAAGAAGAATCACACTGAGGCTATTATAGGTAAATGGATGTGACATGAGACCATACTCATAAGTGAAATAAATCAAGTTCGCATGTATTTACTGTATTGTTTCCCTAGTGTAGGAAACTGAAAGAGTAAATACAATACAAAATCTTCAATAAATATTGTGAAAGGGTAAGAAACTGCTCAAAGGGGAAAAAATAACTCAGGGAAAAGAAGAAAAGAAGGAAGAGAAAAGAAAAATATATAAATTTGTATGTATACACTTAGGATAACTAGGATAATTGTACTACTGAATCTATTAGTTCTTGGAATACAACAGTTAACATTCATTGGATAAGATCAATTTTGCAAGTCTATGTCTGGTGATCTGAGCAACTCTTCTGAAGATAACTAAGCAGTATAACAACCTTTGTTATGTTCCTACCACCTTGTTGTGAAAGCCTATATTGTTATTGCTTTGAGTTCTTTGCTAGTTGATATTGTTATTTATTTGTCTCTTGTACTTCTTGTTTTTCTTGTATTTTGTTTTATTTTGTTTTGTTTTTCTCTCTAATACAGAAAGGATAGATAAACATGTATAGGTTTATAAATGCCTAGCCTAAAGAATTTACAAGAATTAATTTTATTATGTGTGATGGTATGAACAGCTACTTCACAGAAAATGAGACATTATGATAGACCTTGGTGATTTCATATTATCTTGTTTTGAAGTTCCAGAATGCTTTTATTCTTTGTTTTGATTAGTTTTAGCCTGTTTTCTATAATTTGATTTCAATATGTGTGAAAGTACGGACAGCTATTTTGAGCAAAACAAGAGACATTATGGTAGCTATTGTTGGTTTCCTATTGTCTGGTTTTGAAGGCCCATAATGCTTTCACTCTTTTGTTTTGATTAGTTTTATATTGTTTTGTTTTGTTTGAATTTATTGTGTCTGAAGGTATGGACAACTATTTTGAAGAAAACAAGAGTCATTATGGTAGCCACTGTTGATTTCCTGGTGTCTTGTTTTGAAGTCCTGTATTGCTTGCATTGTTCTGTTGTGATCTGCTTTGTTCTGATTTGTTTTGTTTTGTTTTATTCTCTTTAAAATAAAAAAAGAGGCTGGGAGTTTGGCTCAGTGGCTTAAGTGCCTGTCTGGCAGGCGTGAGGCTGTGAGTTCGATCCCTGATGCTGCAAAAAAATAAAATAAAATAAAATAAAATAAAATAAAATAAAATAGAAGCAAGTTGCTATATTTAACCATCAGAAATCATTTAAATGTAGCAATTACAATGAACAGCAAAGTTCAAGAGGCAAACACAGATAATTTGTGGAGAAAAGTACCAAACAGTGTATTTTGGATCACAGGAGATGAGAGATCAAGAAGGGTATTGCTTAAACAATAAAATGGGGCCAGGAATTTAGCTCAGAGGCATAAATGGAGCCAGGGATTTAGCTCAGAGGCATAAATGCCTGCCTGGCAAGCATGAGGTCATTAGTTCAATCCCCAGTACCAAAAAAAAAATTAAAAGTAATGAAGAGCAAGTATTTAAGAACCCAAAGATGGGTGACTTAAAGTCAAAAATTTTTACTTGGTTTCCATACTTTAAGGAGTTAAAAAAAAAGAATCATCACTGTATTTATGGTTTTTAGGTAAGAGCTATATAGTATGCTGAAGGCCAAGTGGATATCTTTGAAGTGACCTCCATATCTGTGCTATTGATCCAATATCAGTTTTTTCTAAAAACATTGCCTTTAAGAAGTAGAAAGGATCCATATCAATTTTGAAGACTAAAATATGTAGAGGTTGTTGTTCTCAGCATTGTCCACTTCATTCTCCTACAAAAAGTAAAATAAATATGATAAGCAGTAGACTTTCATAAACTTTGCTGTTTTCTTTATTACATATGAATTCATGCATTAGCAAAGTAATGGGCATTTTCATTGATGATATAATTTGGCTAGATTGCACAGTTGTGATAAAATTAATTTTGCCATAGAAACTTTTATCACTTATCTTGGGTAGGATTCATTTACAAATGAATTTGTTATACTCTTGCTTGATACTATTTATAATTTTCTTACTTTTTCAGTGTTTTCTTTTTTATTTTTTATTTGCTACCTTTATTTGGTACCTTAGTATTTTCTTCCCTATTCTGCCCACTTGAAAACTCATTTGTAACACATACTTTTCCATTTCATTTTTGTTCCCATATACTGACTATAAATGAACAGTTCTGTGAATATATGAAATATACTTTTCTTATTATTTCCCAAGAGAATGACTGAAAGTATGAGAAGATGTAGCTCCAGAACAATAAGTTAGCTTTATAGGCCACATGGTGAAAATCAGTGCACTATCAAAGTAAAACTACATATGATGAGATGATTGCAACAGCTATGTATTGATGACAATTTTAAAAGTGGTAATTGAACCTATACATATCTCTTCTATGAAAGTTTGATAAAATGCCAAACTTTCATATAACGCTCATGTACATGACTAAATTGAGCTATTGGGATTATCTACCCTCTACAGAGTAAATAATATTCTGGAATACTGAGGTGAGAGGATCAAGTTCAAGCCCAACCTGGGTAACTTAGTGTCTCAAAATAAGAAATGAAAAGGGCTGGGAATTTACCTCAGTGTGGAGGCCCTGGGTTCAATCCCAAGTAATACACACACACACACAGACACACACGCAAACACACAAACACACACACAAGAGTGCACACGTACAAACAATTTCTGCTAACTATGCTGAACTGTTTATAATTACCAAAAAACAATTTTTAAAAATCTGTATTGTTCAATTAAACAGGCTGTTTAGTTCTGAAAATGATAGAGGTACAAGAACAGTCATTTCAGTGATTATTAAATCATGGGAAAAATGACCCAACTTGTACATCTGATTTGCTGTAATTATAACAAATAATTAAAGAAGAAAAGATAATATCATAAACAGGTTAAAGGTATGACAGTCTTAGAAAAAAAGAACAGTTCTTGTGAAATGAGCTTAAGGAACCCAATTAAACTTCTAGAATTGCAAACTCAACTCCAAATAAAATTGCAGACTTTTCTCTGATTACTAATGAGTAATCTGAGCGATTTTGCAAAAAGGTTATGTGGTAATTAGAACCATGTAGAATTATGTCAATATCATTCAGATTCTAAGGGAACTTGTGTATTACATTAGAATGCTTGCAAGCACTGGAT
>RJWM01035386.1:0-18984 GCA_004363535.1 Dasyprocta punctata
CCTGTGCTGGGTGTTTCTTAATCCAATGAAGTAGATATATAAGGATTAATGATCAAAACCCATCCCTTGTCAACTTCACACCCAAGCATATCTCCTTAAGCCATACTTACTCTTTGAATGAAGACAATAGTAAATTCATAATTTTGCCTAACACAATACAGCTATCCTGTGTAGAACTAGAAACAGAATAGTCTGTTCTTCAAAGTCTGAACAGTTACAGCATTTTTCAAAATTCCAAGTCTCCCTGAACCTCAAGGCAAACTTAATTGTGAAACTCCGTAAAAATCAAAAGCAAATTACATAATCTCAAGGTATAGTGGCAAGATTAAATATTGCTGTTTCAAAAGAGAAGAATAAGGGGATAAAAAAGAATCAGACTGAAACAAGACTGAAACCTAACAAGGCAGACATTAAGCCCTCCTTGTCTGGCATCTGGGACACAGGATGGGGATGGGGGTTCCTTGGGGATTGGGTGGTCTTGCCCCTTATAACTGGTTGTAGCTCACCTGACTTCTCTCATGGAATGACTTCTTTCTTGGCTGCAACTTTCCTTGGTAGACATTCCATATCCCTTGAGTCTCTAAACTCCTGAGGTCTCCATAGTGCCTTTGTCTTTACTTCCATGGCTTCATCCGCTGTCCTGTAGGTCTCCTTTCCTGGGCTTTTTAAGATTTCCTTTGAAATCTGGATGGAAGCCTTTCTGATCCCATAGCTCTTGCATTATGCATGCCAGTAAAACCAGCATCATGTGAACACCAAGGTCTGTTATCAGTGGAAGCAATAGCCAGGCTCCCTTGCACCCTGACTGCAGCTGCCTTTGAGTGCCTGGATGGTTGAATACAGGACATTTTCAAGCAGGGGTCCCAGGGACTTTGTTTTTAAATGAAATATTGACACTTTCATACTCTTGAGTCTGCAGTAGCTGAGGTCTTGTTGGTCACTGAGATGTCCTTAAGCAGCATCTTTCTTACTCCTGGTACAAAGTACTTGGTTTCTTTTAAATGGTGCTTATCTTTTTAACAGTTAGACCTCCTTTGACGCCAGTTTTATAGCTTTGTCTGGATGTAAATTAAATTTTTTCCAATTTTTCTAGTCTGATTTTTGCCCCTGATTCACATTATAAATCTGGCTAAAAGTAGCCAGCAGTATCTATGCCACAGCCTGAATGCTGGACTGCCTTGACATTTCCTCCACCAAATTTATTAGTTGCCATCCTTAATTTCCTCTCCTGCAGGGCATGGGAAAAACATAGACAAGTTTTGTGCGTAAGTGTAACATACATGTTCTTTAGTCCAAAACTGCTCAGTTAGTTCATGGTAGCCAGGAAGCAGTGTAGGGAAACAGTGTCAGAGAGGAAAGACCCAGGGACCATAGTTAGTACCCAAGCTCATGCCTCCATGATTTACCAAAACACCCAAAAGTGTGCTTTACTAATCTGCTAAGTGTTTTTTAAAATACAGTAAAGTTGATATGTCAAGAGTTGACTTTAGTATGTATAGTTTACTGTTTCACACTTTCTGTTTCTGAAATGAAAATTGTCTTTCAGATTTGAAGAGAGATTCAGTCAAATGGATTATTCTGTAAGATATTTGGATTATTTCACTAGTGTCCCTTTTCTCATAAAAAGCTGGTTCATGAAACTAACCATAAATGCATCACAAAGTTGTAATATTCACTGGGGTTGTAACTGAATGTCAGATGGAAAACTATATGATGACGTTTTTAAGAAGAACAAAACATCTAGGACAGTGATGGCAAACCTTTTAGGGATGAGTGCTCAAGCTCCAACCCAAAACCAACTTATTTATTGCAAAATTCCAGTACTGCAATTAGACCTGAAAATTGAGGTTTTAGTTTAGAAAATATCTTTTGTCTTAAAAGAAAACGTTATAAAATGTATGCCATAGTTTCGTCACCACGAATGTAGGTTATATTCTAAGCTGTTCTTTCCAAAATCACCTAGTAGTCATTAGAAACTTCTCTGGACCTCATCCTTTGGTCATTTTCTTTACACTGTGGCACATATGAGCAAGAGTGTTCAAAAAGAACAAAGTATTGTTCAGCACTATATGTAGAATGCCTGTCCTCCAACTGCCTTGTATAATTCATGTTGGTATATCTTAAATACAAAATGACAGATGCCTATAAAAGAAGGGCAGTTTCATGGGCTATCCTAGGTACTGGGGATGTATATGAAAACAAGAAAAAATCTATGTTCTCTTGGAGCTTATGTTAGAGTAGAATAAGACAGACACTAGATATGTAAAATGGATCATATGTCCCTTACTGCTAAGTGCCTCAGGAGAAAAATAAAACAAGGGATTTAGAGAACGCTAGTGATGGTGGAGTGTGGCCACAGTTTGTAGTTTTGAATAGGTAGCAGTGGAGGCAGTGTTGACGAAGTAATGTTTGAGCCAAAAACAAAAGATGGTCATGTAGGGATTAGAGGGATATAGATTCCAGGCAAAGGGGTGGGACTGTGCGTATCTGCCAAACAACAGAGAGGTCTGAATGCTGAAGGGGAGCCAACCAGGGAAAATGGTAGGTGATAAAGTAGACGTTATGAATCAGGTTTTAAGAATCTGGGCTCTAATTCTAATTGCTGAGAAGCCTTTGGAAGATTTTGATTGGAAGACTTCCATTTTTAAAATATTACTTTAAATTACTTTGTTGAAAATAATATGTAAAAAGGACACTTACAGTAGATGAGTAATGAATGCACTTTTCTGTGATAAAGGAATAAATAGATAAATGTCTGTTCATTAGAAAGAGAGAGAAAAGGACTGTGAGTCGTGCTCAGAACCCTGAAGAGATTTGGCTAGTTTTCAATATAGTCCTGATTGACACTGCTAGAATTTCTGAACTACTTTTTGTTGTTTTTGTTGTTAAATCCAGAAAGAGCTCCTTTCCTAGATAAAAATACTGTTTTACAAAGCAGATAATTAAACTTTGGAACAGTATTTCCTTAAAATGTCTCCATTGAAATTGTGAACCATTTTAAACAGAATTTAATAAATGATGCAGTAGGGATGGATCTATAGTAGACTATTGGGTACCTCAGTTAGCTTTGAAATTAAGATGGTCTGAGTATTAGCAGATACAATAAAGGCTTTGAGAGACCACTGATCTAACTATGAATATAATTTTTATTTTGTCAGCTTTTATCAACTCAGTAGTCAAATAATTCAGAATCTGTGATGTTTCCAGTATGATTTATTGTTTTGTTTTTTCTTCTTTTCTTAGTTCAAAGGAAATAGAAGATGCTCAGTCAACTGAGTCCCTTGGTAGCCAGCAGATGAATCTAAGTATTGGTGAGGACAGCACTGGCAGCTGGTCCAATTTAAGTTTTGAGGATGAACACCAAGATGAAAGCAGCAGTTTTCATCACTTAAGTGAAAGGTAACTACAGCCGTGTATATAATTCTGTAGTTTAGGTCTTCAGACCTTAGAAGTGAGTTGTAAATTTACATTGAGTATTACTTAAAATCCTAAATTTGGAAATCAAAGTGTATTTTATTCATGATACTTTTTTAATAGTTTGGACAGTTATTTAATGCAGTAGTTTACTGAGCTAAATTTCTTTGGGTGTAGCAATAATTGATTTGAGAAATATTGTAGGTTTTTTTTTTATTTCATCTTGTAAGTCTTTCCTGAACTTTTTGCGAACATGTTTTTAGAAACTTTAGAGAGGACTTTTTTTTGTTTTCATTTGAGGATAGGAAAAAGGACAGGTATCTATAACAGGGATCAAAATAGCCATTTGATTCTTCTTGATGATAATTAAAAGTGTTTTTTGGAGGGAAAGGAAAGGGCCCTTGTATTAGTGTTAGAAACAGAATCAACTAGAGCATTTATATGTACTTGAAAGATTTAAAAGTACATAAATCAAAATTATTATAAAAATATGATTTTTTGTAGCAGAAGACGTTTACCTTATATGCAACCTTTCTTAGTTAACTTTGTTCATAACAGTATCTTTGAAATATTTTATTAATTATGGCAAAGTATTTGTTTCTCATAGTATCCCAAACTAAAGACATTCATGACAGATCTATAAATTCCTGTAAAATTTTTATCCACTTGAGCTGATAATTGAAAATAGTAGGTATTATCCATAGCTTCAGGGAGGGTAAGGAGTTCTCAGCATAATTCTGGTTTGAAATGTAAGTGGAAGGGATCCTGTAAGGCTTCCATGGAACTGAGCCCTTGGAATTGGCTTACCAGGGAGAAGAAGACAGTTGGAAGAGGGGATGAGGTCAAGGAAAGGAATAACCTTCCACCTGTTACAGTACTTCATCTCAAGAGTATTTTGCTTGATGCTTGGATTAACCAGTATTAATACTTTTATAAAGTATGTGTCTTGTCATAATTTGCTATAATGCTTAGAAAAATGCTAGTATTTCTTAAAATCTGTATCCAAAAAATAGTCTTTAAAAATGGTAGAACCAAGTAGGGCAATGTCACAGATTATAATTTGGTCCTTTTCCATAATTTCATCTAGAATACAAGTTAGCATGTAATTTTTCTCTCGTCTTTGAGAAACATAAGCTTCTGGTATTTCAGTGAGAGATGACGTTGTTGCTTAGGAAATCCTGGTATAAAATAGGAGAAAATTGTCGGGAGGCCAGTGGTCCTAAAAGGACTTGTAGTCAGTTGAACACCTTCCAGAGGGTTAGCTGATTTAATGAGACTAATAGAGTAATCTTTCAGATTCTGTCTTTCATTCTGTCCTCAGCATTTTTCAACAGTATTAAAAAATGTTTACTTGTGAATAACTCAAAAACAAAGCTGAAAAATAATCCCATTAACAAATCCAAGACCAAATCAGGCTGAGGGTAAAATAATTACACTTAATATGAATAAATGCATTTAGGTTGCAAAGCTGGCTCTATAGCTTCTTGTCAGAAAAATGTAGGAACTACCATTGCTATATGGATTAAGGTTCAGGCACAAAGAACAAGACAGCAGGTTTATCCTAGGTTGGTGGTACAATTGTTGAACATGTGGCTTCCAGGACCTCATGTCCAGAGATTGATTCAGTAAGTCAGTGGAGGGTCATGAAGATCCACCTCAGATAATTTCAGTGTAGGTGCTTTGGAGGGCATAGTTAAGATAGATTGTTTTATATATTAGATCTTTTGATGAGATTTGCTGTCGGTACTGTTCCTTTCTGGTAAAGAGATCTAGATGGGAGATAACACCTTGCACTTTCACTCTAAGGAATTTAAATAGAAGATGACAATTGTTAAAAAATGATTTCAGATTTTTATATAATTATATAATTATTTGATTAGATTATATAATTATTTGATTAGAAAGAGAATGGCCTGTGAATGTTAATCTCCTAAAAAATATTTCAGATGGTTTACAAGTCTCTAAAGAGATGGGGCCAGACTTGTGGAACTCTTGAGATAATTCTTGTGAGATGTGTCAGAATTGATAGTAATCTTCATATGGCTAACAACCAAGATAAAGAGTTTTAGTACTTGACTACCACTGGTTTCAAGATATGAGTACGCCTATTCTAGATATGGAGAACATGAAAAACATAAAATGATGGAAGCAGAACAATGTTTCAAGGATGAAATAGGTTTATTAGTCAAGAAATTAAGATCTTTTAAAAAATTTAATTAATAAGGGTGATTGTGTGTTGCAGTTTATTCAGGATAGTGTAGTTTACTTATGCTGTTGTGGTGTAATTAGTGTGACTCCTTTTCATTTTGAAAAGTACCCTGGTTGCATGAAAAATTACATGGTCACCCTAGTTAGAAGTAGTATTTTATAAATAACTTTAAATCTTAGACCCATTTTTAGGTACAGAAAGGAAGAGGAAATGAGGTTAGGGAATTCAAAATTTTAGTCTTTACATTGTTAGCTGTTATTTTTGTGGTTCAACTAATAATTAGGTGATGGATTTCTGTTATTAATGCAGGACTCATTATTAGGACATAGGTAAGGTTAGGGAATTCAAAATTTTAGTCTTTACATTGTTTAGCTGTTATTTTTGTGGTTCAACTAATAATTAGGTGATGGATTTCTGTTATTAATGCAGGACTCATTATTAGGACATAGGTAAGATTTCAACTTTGTGATTTTTGTTTAGATAACTAGTTTATTAATAAAAGTAACTGCAGTGCTTGAGATCATCATTTTCCTATTTCTTTTTGGCTGATAGCTTTCTGACCATTCTATATTTCTGTATTTTCTCATTTTTGGTTTGTCTGACAGCAAGCCTGCATTAAAACTCTGGTTGTTTTAATGGTTTTATAATTGAACTATATTTGGTTAAACTTACATTGGAAAAAAACTTCGGTTTTATATTTTATTCTCTATTACATTATTGTTTGTGGCAGTTTAATAGTGTTAAAGTGAATATGGAATATAAATTATTTGAGATTTCTTGGAAACTATTTAGAACTTTAGTCATCCTTATTTTTGATAACCTTGTCAACACTTACTGGTATACATGGAATGATTTTAATTCATTTTTTAGAACCAAAATTTTAGTTTGTATAAATATTAATTTTTACAGTTACCTGGCCTGATACTGGGAAATATAGCTGCTTATCACTGCAAACTAATGGCTTACTAATTATTTTAATAATTAAGAATGATTAGAATGTTTAAAAAATTGCATGTTAAAAGTTTTACGCTGAAAAATTGAATTTGTCTATGAACAAGGTTCCTTTTTTAAAAAAGTTGCTTTGCTGCAGTTATAGAATATAGTTGCTTTCTTCTTCCTTTGGTTAGGTAGTATAAGAAGTTATCTGTGTGTGGTATTAGTGACTCACTGACGAGCCTTGGTTATTCCAACTTTATTCTGAAGAGAATGATTGCTATTTTCCAAATCATACATAATTTTCAAAATAAAGGTAGTTGGCATAATAAGAATATTTAAAAAGTCAAAAGCAAGATTTGAGTCTGTGTTTTGGTATACCCATTGGATCTCCTCCACACTTCTTACCCAATCCTGTCCCTGTTTTGCACTACTTAAAAACCTGGGAGAGTCTTAAACTATGTTTTCTTTTTTAAATTTGATCCAAAATGAAACGTTTCTACAAATTAAATCCTGAAGTTTGCCTTAAGTTGTTAATTTCATCATAATTTACAAATACGCAAAGTAAATGTAATTTTAGAATAATTTTCATGATGTGTTGAGGAGAGAGGAAAAAATTCCCTAGCCTCTGACCAAAACAAGTACTCTTTAAAGAGCATCAGTGACGGTCTCATCCCCTTCCTGGATGCCCTACTCCATTGTGGCAGCTTCAGAATTTGCAGTTACCCAGGACAGAAGCTGTTCCCAGGAAAACAAAGGTGGTTTTACTACTCATTTTCTAGTTCAGCTCTGTTCTTTTCTTCCTCCAGCAGTAGTGGTAACAGCAGTAGCTGGAGCAGTCTTGGTTTAGAAGGAGATTTGTATGAGGACAATTTATCCTTTCCAGCATCAGACAGGTTGGTCCAGCCTGGAAAGTTAAAAACCAATGAGTCTTTCACCACTAATGCATGATGTCATATCCTTAAGAGAATGTGGGTTACAGTTCCAATATGCATCAACCTGCTTTTCTTCTGTATTTTGACATGATTCTGCTTGTTAAATTTACATCTAATGAAAAAATTCAACTATGCTAAGGTATGACTGACATCTAATTGCAAAATACGTGACTATTATGCATGGGTTGCTCTGCTTGCTATTTTCATTCTTCCAATTATTATTTCATTAAAAGAGCTTGCTTCCTACAGGATTTCTGTTTTTCTTTTGTTTTATTTTGTTTTTGTATGTAGTTTTGTTTTACATACAAGAAAAGTATAGAAAAATATTTTTAACTGTGTTTAAAAAGAAATGGCATCAGCAGAAGCATTAATGTTTCATTCTTTATTACATTCTGATATTCAGATGTTTTATTATCTAAAGTCAAATTACAACAGTTCAACTTCAAATTATTTGAAATTGAATTGTATGAGAAATCACTTGGCTGTGAACATAGTAAGGTAGGACTTACTGGTGACTGGTAGCTCGCTATCATTTGCAGTGCAGTTTTTAACATGAAATGATGTGAGAAGCAAAGCTTCCTTCTTATTGTCATTTCTCCCCTTTCTTAATACCATGTCACATTGTAACATTCATTTCTTAACTACATTTTTAAGAAGTAGTGTTAATACATTATTAATTAAGCTCTTTTGTTTTTTAAAAACTACTTCTATTTTCTTCAAAAAGTGATGAATCAGATGATAAAGATGAAGAGCATGAGGATGATGTAGGAGGTAAGTGACAATGTGTTTTTCAGAGTGTCCATTTTTACTGTATGGGTCTCGAGAATAATCTTTATGGTTTTTATCTGTGCATCTTCATCAAATAGTACCTAGGTTTTTTTTGTGTGTAAAACATCACAAATCAAGGTATTATTGTAGTTTGGGCCAGTTTTAGGTCCTTTGTTGAGCAGTTTGTATTACTTAATTGCCACACTAGTAAGGTGCTCATTAGTGTTTCAAGACTGAAACATTTTATTTTATTATATATTTATTGATTTTTGTCTTTTTTGACACAGGGTCTCACTATGCAGTTCAGGCTGGCCTTGAGCTCACTTTGTAGCCCAGGATGGTCTTGAACTTGCAACAATCCTCCTGCCTCAGCCTCACCAGTGCTGGCATTACAGGCATGTGCCATCACACCCAGCAAAAGCTAAAACGTTTTAAAAGAATTATTCAGTTATTTGAGAAATGTATATTCTTTCATAATCGTCTTTTAAAAATATAAAATATATCCTTATGTTATAAGATATAATTTATTATATCTTATATGTTGTAAGATATAATTTACTATATCTTATATGTTATAAGATATAATTTATTATAATTATGGCATGTTACTTTCATAATATTTTCCTTCCAATCTGGTAACTTGATCGAACTCACAACCTCACACCTACCAGGCAGGTGCTTATGCCACTGAGCTAAATCCCCGGCCCTATTTTTTTAGACAGGGTCTCACTATGCAGTTCAGGCTGGCCTTGAACTCACTTTGTAGCCCAGGCTGATCTCAAACCCACAACAGTCATCCTGCCTCAGCCTCCCTAGTGCTGGGATTAAAGGTGTGTGCTACCACGCCCGGCTACAATCTGATAACTTTTAAAGTTTGTATTTCATGTTGTCACACTTACACAAATCAGTAAGTGAAAATGAAAAGATTTTTTAAAATCTTTACAATCTTTCCTCCTCCAATTCCAACCTAAAGTCATGCATACACTTATTTGAAGAAAATATTCAAATTTTCCTTTAATGAACATAGTTCTAAATAGATCACTACTAGGTATCATTGTTCAGTTTTAGTCTATGGTTTGTAATCCTTAATTCATGTATTAGAATATCTATTGAGTCCAGAAACTTTTCACATTGAAGCTGAGTTGTAATTATATTCAGATAATTGTTGTCATAATTTAATTTTTCCTTAATTATGAAAATGCTAATAATATCTGTAGAGTATATCACATGTAAATTAAAAAAAAATATTTACACTGTTGGGGATGCTTGATTTGGAACCAGTGAAGTTTTGTGTTGTTCTTCAGAAGTAGGCAAACTGAGAAGATGCTGAAAAGAATTTCTTGAAAAGTACTTTATGACACCTGAGTTACTAGTCCATTTTATTAACCACTTGTACTTCCTTATTTAGGGAAGTCATGTATCAATTTTCAAGCTATTATCTTTAGACTTAAGATATAATCTTCTTGTCTCTTTTGTCTTTGTAAGTAAACATTGTGTATAAATTACCAGGACTGTTTTTCTTAGCAAATATAGAGTCAGGTTAGAGCAGTGTTTTTAGAGTTAGTGATAAGCTAGGTAATGCTTACTTTTTTCTTTTTTTATGTCCTTTCTTCCACTAAGAAAGTGTTGACTTTGCCTAAAAATTGTATACTTTTCTCCATCTCATGTCTGTGAGCAAAGCTATCCCAGGTACTACCCTGGTACCAATGCATGTGATAGGTATTTCTCTAATGAACTAATAATTGTTACTTAGCTTACTTTACTGGGGAATGATTAAGAGAAAAGAAGATACAGGTTAATACAAATAAGAAATTCATTTAAAACATTTCACTTTGACATTAAGCAGGCTGTTCAGAATTTCTTTTCTGAGTAGGCAGGAATCAGGAGATTAATGATATGCATATCTGACATTACTTAGCTTTTGAGATTATAGGCATCTCTCATTATGTAGAAAATAATAGTCAACTTTCATATTTAAATTAGAAGACAGATTGGCCTGGATTTACAGAAAAACTAAAGATTGTGAAAGTCATAAGGCATAAATGCTTTTTTACTCTCTCTCTGTCTCTCTGTCTGTCTCTCTCTCTATATATATATATAGTATCTGCCGCTTCCCTTTTTACTATTGGTCAGTCCCCTCTCTAAAGAGAGCTGTGTGGAAAAAAATTAAAATTAAGAAAGCTGTTTGAAAATTTCTCAGGCCATCAACCAGGAACCCTAACTAGGAAAGTCCAGCAATACAGAGAAGTGCTAGGTGACTTTCAACCCCGTGAACCCTGTAGGGTTTATAAAATGACTAAGATCTTGTCTTGTACCATAGTGTGCTTGATCTACTTTTGATTGAGTTACTGGAGAGAAGGAAGGGAAGAGATAATAAATTTATTTCTAGACACTACTGTGTACCAGTTTTTTTAAAGTTAAATATTAAGGACCAGCACAGAATGATTAGTAGTGATCTAGAATACCCTGAAGACTGTAGCAGAAAACCAGGGATACCCGTCACCAGCATTTCCATTACTGGTGAGTACTGACTGGCATGAAGTCTGCCAGTGTGCCCCTGATGCTCACCTTTTGTGAGGTCGGGGAAGTTCCAGGCTCAGCAGTCAATTCCATTGCTCAGTCATCTGTAAGTAGGAGTGTTAAATACGTGATACTGGTTCCCAAGTCATTAGTTTTGTGGTTATCAGGGATACATCCTTCTTTATGTTGAAAATGAATTCTCATAAAATCATAAAAGAAACTTGAAGACAACATCCTTTTTATATTAGGGTTGTACTGGAGAATTCTCTGATCTGGCTTTTGAGATATAAGTAGTTGTGTATTTTTCCTGTTTTACTTGAAGAATGAAAAGAGCACAGAGTTATATACTGTGTTCAATAGCTTGTTTTAGCCAAATCCCACTGTAAGACTTTTGGTTTGCTTCATAGCTCATAGAGTACTTGTGAGTGTTAAAGGAATTTATATACATAAAAAGCCTAGAATAATACTTAGGATATAATGCATATCATACAAGTGTTTACCACTCTTTATTGAATATGTATTTGTGTGTTTCATTTTTATTTTTATTTCAATGATAGTTTTATAGTTTTCTTTTCTTTTCCTCGTGGGTCCTAATTTGACCCAAATTATGGCATTAGTAGTATTTGAATTCAGTACCTTAAAATAATATTTAAATTATCAAAGTTAACCCTTGTTTTAGCATTTTTTTCCTCTTTTGAAAGAATGTTTTGGTTGATGTTATGATATGTCAAAAAAATTTGTTGGAATTTAGGACATGGAAAAAAATATATACATATGTACTTGGAAATCAGAGTATTAAGGATTGAATTAAATTTTATTTCATATTGTTTAAATTTATTAGGTTTGGAAAAGGATGAGAAGACTTTGCTGATTACAAATATTGACATGGAGCCATGCACAGTAGATCCCCAGTTAAGGATTATTCTTCAGTGGCTTATTGCTTCTGAAGCTGAAGTTACAGAACTTTATTTTCATGATTCTGCAAAGAAGGAATTTATACTAGTAAGTACCTGCCCGACAGAGTGGTTATGAGGGTATACTTCACAGTATATAATATTCTTGTTACATTGCTGGTTTAATAAGATGCCTGTTGAAAGTAGAATGGTTAATACTTACTCTGTGGAATCCAACAGTTTGGGTTCAGATGTCAGCTCTGCCACTCCCCAGCAGTAAAACCTTGGGCAAGTTAACAGTCTAAGTCTCAGTTTCTTTAGCTGCATATTGAAATATGAGTATAGAATCTATAGAATTTGTGAAGATCCAATTTAATACTATAAAAACGAAAATGTGAAATAGTTGGCATATACCTAGTTCGCAAAAATTTCATTAATAAACATTTTATGTGTTCTTATGAAAAGATCACGTTATTCTCTATTTAGTTGATTCGTAATTGTACTTAATAATTAATATGGGCCTGTCTAATAATCTAGCTTTGTGCATATGAGAAGTTGGCATAATCAAAAGCCAATAAAAGTATAAATAAGATACTTTTACTGAGCCCTTAGTGTGTGCCACTTTGTTAGTCAAGTCAGTTTCCAGTCTTAAGAGTTTTTGTCCACTTTTTTTGTCCTTGTGAAAATTTTGATTTCATCATAGAGTATAAAGTAGTCCAATGAATAAACAAATACATATTGTTCAAAAGTAAAAAAGGAACGTTCAAGTTACTCTCATTTTCTGGTTCAGAATTTATGAAGATATTGTTGAAGGAAGGAAGTGAGAAGAGATTGTATAATTCAAAATTTTTTGTCATTTTTATTTAAACTGGACTTTTTTTTAGTTTAAATAAATTTTGATTTGAAGTAAAAAGAGAAAATAGGACAGAAAGAGGTGCTCAGTAAATAGATTATCAAAGGGCAAGAATGAGTAGGGGAATTGTTAGAACTGACCTTAGGGAGGCATTTTGCAGAGTCATTTAGTTTTAGGTAAACTGAGGCCAATAAGAAGGTTTTCTGTGGAACTGAGAGTGATGATAGTTGTCACCATGTAACCCAGCCCATGGGACTTTGCCTGGTTATTGAGTCAAGTGGGATGCTTAAATGTAGATGAGAATGCCTTCTTACATTTGTTATTTTAAATAATGATGCTTGTTGGCCATGCCTGGCTAGAACCCCACAGGGCTGCTTGGAAGCTATGAAACAGTTAAGAGGCAGTACAGTGTATCTTTAGTGATAATGAAGATAATAGAAATAATTTTTTTTGTCTTTCTGTATACTGTTATTTTTGGTAGTTCAATATTAAATAGAATAAACAAGTGTTATTAGCATAATCTTAAATTGAAGATGAGAGATAGTTTTGTAGAAACCAGAAAGTATAAAAATATACCTGCTTAATGAAAAAAGACAAAATATATCAAAATTAAGAACTTTTGTACTCCAAAGGACTATCAAAAAAGTGAAAAGACAGCCCACAGTGTGGAAGGAAATGCTTGCAAATTATTTATCTGATAAGGATCTTATACCTAGCATACATAAAGAGCTCCTACAGTTTAATAATAAAAATGTAAAAAAATCTGATTAAAAAATGGGCAGAGAATCTGAATCATTGTGGTGGATCTTCCAAAGAAAACACGGCAAATAAGTATGTGAAAAGGTGTTCAACGTCATTAGCCATTTGCAAATCAAAACTACTGAGTTTCACACCCACTAGGATAACTTTAATCAGAAAGGTAGTAAGCATTAGCAAGGATGTGGAGAAACTAGATCTTTGATCTGTGGCTGATGAGAATCTAAAATGCTGCAGCCACTTTGGAAAACAAGTGGCCAGTTTTTCAAAAAGTAGTATTATGATATCCAGTATTTCCACTGCTTAATATATTCAAGAGAAATGAAGATATGTCCACACAAAAGCTCGTGCACAAATGTTGATGGTAACATCATTGATAATAAGTAAAAAGTGGGAGCACCCCACGTCATCAACTGGTGAGTGAGTAAAATGTGGTATAGCCATGCAGTGGAGCTTTGTCAGTAACTATAATGAACTACAGTAGTACCTTGGTTCACAAACTTAATTCTTTTCACAATTCTGATCACAAACCAAATTGGATGAGAACCAAATCAAATTTACCCAGAAGGTCAATATTGAACCTAACCACTGAATCTAGTTCGGTTCTCGTCCAAATCAATACATGAACAGAATTGTAGAAAGAATTAAGTTCATGAACCAAGGTAGCACTGTACTGAAACTTCCTAACCCATGGTGGAGCCTTAAAATAATTAACTAAGCAAAAGAAGATGATCGTAAAAGACCACACATAAACATTATGATTCCATCTATGTGAGCTGTCCAAAATAGACAAAACTACAGAAAGCGCAAGGTTACTGGTTGCCTATGATTGCGGAGTGCTGCAGAGAAAAGACTTTGATTTCTGATAAGAGAAAGTATTCTGATATCAATTGTGATGATAGGTACATTCAACTTGGTGAAAATACTAAAAGCCATTGCAAGTGAATTATATCCCAATAACGCTGTTTTTTTAAAATATTAATATTTATAATACAGAAAATTAAGATAGTTTTTCAGAATTTAGCTTTACAACTCTTTCAAAACTGAAGAACTTTTACAAAGCTAAATAGGCAAAAAGTAAGTGAAGCATGCTCCAGTTGGCCATGGTAGAATTTACTTAAACCTGTATTTATTTACTTTTTTAGTTGTTTTTTGTTGAAACATTAAAATTTCTTAACTTGGAAGGCCAAGTTTCCGTTGAGGCTAGAGAGTCTATTCCAGAAAAAAAACCACACTATATGTTGTGGGAGGAAAGTCCACATCCTTTTATTAAGCTTGACGTTGTCTTTATTATTTTATGTTCCTGATTGAGGGTGTGGCAGATGTATTTAATTAGGTGAAGAATTTCCTGCAGAAATTTAGCCTCTGCGCTCCCACGTAGACTGCCGGTGGATGAGGTTTGTGGAGCAGTCTCCAGCAATCACAAAGCGTCATTCTGTGGAGGGGATGTGTTTATAAAGGGCAGGAAGGGAAAATGGTTCATTTGGGTAAAAGAGTGGTGGTTTAGGGGCTAAGACCTTGTTATAACTGGGAAACAATATTTAGTTGTGAACAACAGGATTCTGAGTTTTATCTAATGATAAAAATAAAAATTTTATTGTTAGAAAGTTGTTTTCTGTTAATGTTTGACATATTTTTCTTTCTTAGCTTTCAAAACGGTTACAAGAAAAAGGATGGAAAGTGGGAGACCTCCTGCAGACTGTGCTTAAATACTATGAAGTGATGGAAAAAACTTCCAGTGAGGAGAGATGCAAGTCACTGTTTGATTGGCTTTTTGAAAATGCATAGAATAAACCAAAAACCAGTATATTTTATTATTTGTTTTGAAAGGGGAAGAAAAAGATATGAGTAGGATAAATTTGAATAGTAAATATGAACATTTTAGGTGATATGAGAGAAAAGTACAGCTTTTTAAGTGCTTTCTGTCGTCACAAAGTGTATATAGTTCATACTTTTGTAATCCCTGTTAAAATATTATCTTTACCTGTTCTTCTGTGCACATAGGTAGTGTGTGTAACATATATGTGAAGGAAGGAAGGAAGGAAGGAAGGAAGGAAGGAAGGAAGGAAGGAAGGAAGGAAGGAAGGAAGGAAGGAAGGAAGGGTGGGTCAGTCTTTCCATAGGTTTCTGGGGACATTGTCTGACTGCATTTTTTTCCACTTCCAAATAGTGCTCCTTGAAACTGTGGCGGTGGCAAGGGAGGTGTGCCCCTGATAAAGTTATAATTGCTCCTTTGCAAATGGTATCTGACTAATGACTCATCATCAGTAACCAAAATATAAAATTAAGGCTGGTTTGTTTGTTTTTGGTAAATTTTTAGACTTTTTATCCCGTTTTTAAAAATCAATTTTATGTCAGTAGCTCAGCTATTGGCAACTTTTTGGTTTCCTCCAAACTGTTTAATTTTTTTAGCAGGAATATTATTTTAGGTTTCTGTAAATACCATAAGTGATAGTTTTCCAGGCCTTCCATCAAATGACATTATCTGCTAATGCTACCAAATGTTACGGCATGAAAGTGATCTGTGTGTGTGTGTGTGTGTGTGTGTGTTTATAAAGGAGAACTTTAACCTTGCCAGTGGTTTGTTTCCCCTTTTATTTTACTCTTTTCTTAGTTAGAAACCATTGTTAACATTAAAAAGGTGCTTTAAAATAAAATGTCCGTAAAGATTATGCAGTAAGCATTTTGAACTTATCCTATAAATGAAAATTCAAGTTGAAAAGCAGTGAAATTTTAAAAATAATGTTAAAATGGAAATGCATTGAGAGGAACCTAATGTTTTTCATTGTTGGATTTTGGTGAAAAAAAAAAAAAAACAGCTCCTACTTACCAAGGATAAGTTTTCTCTAGAAAAATTATGACCTTCCTCCCCAAACAAAATGTATCTGCAGTATTTTGTGAAATTCTCTGCGTGATCTTTCTGGGCTCTACATTTCCTATTACTTTATCTTCAGTAATGGCAAGGTGACATGAACAAAAGGACCAAGATTGTGTCTTGGTTTTACATATGTAGGTATGTATGTGCAACTTTTTAATTCTTTCAGTAGTGAATTTTGTAATCCAAGATAAATCACTTTTTGTGTAGGCTTTGATTTTTTTACTGTATTACATTTTTTCCCTCCAAATATTGTTCTGGAAGCTGCACAAAATGTAGAAGGCATAGCATCTGTCACGGAATATGGAATCAGCAATTACAGCAATTTGAATTAATAGTTGTAGAGAAACATGTTTTGTAGTGAAAGATTCAGATTTGCTTTTTAGGAAAAATGTCAAAATACTTAAATATTTTGAGGTTACACTGTAGGCTTTGTTTTTTCTCAATTTAAGATACAGATATAGGATGATCCTTAAGCATAAATTTTCCTAAAATTTCTTCAAGTATTTTTTGAGGTGAAGAAAAGAAGGAAATATATAACCAGGATTGTTTCTGCCTTTAGTTTTTAAGAATTTGAGATGAGGCTGCACTGGACTGGAGTTTAAATGTTAGGACTCAGAATGTTTGCTCTTGTTAGTTGTAAGGTAGATTAATTGATCAAGTTCAGATTACATTTTTACAAGTAACCATCAAATTGTATTTAGTAATTTGAGTGTAAATATGGATTTGAGTAACAACAAAACTGAGTTCTAAATTTCTTTTAAAGTGACAATATATTTTGTAAAGGCTTCTGTGTTTGAAATGCTTATGTTAATTTATGTTAATGATATAGTCATTTTGAGGGAAAGTTTTTGACATATTCTTATTTCCTTTGCATTTTGCTGGAGCCATGCTGGGTTCAGAGCTCCATTATCTAACCACTACCTACTGACAAACCAGTCATAAGGTGTTAGCATGCATGATAATGATAATAGTGGAACTCCACATTTGCATCAATTCAGTGCAGGGGCATTGAGAAAAATATTAAATATTGGTATAAATAAAAAGAAACGTGAGTTAAGCTTCCTTGTGTAGAGAGAGAACGTTTGAACAGTACTTTTAATCATGTACAGTCTAAATTTAACTTTCTTTAAAGACTCTGTGATTTTCCAAACATGCTATAGATCTGTTTGGTTGCTCAGTCTTGAAAACAGCTCTGTTGAGGACAACTTTGTCTTGTTTTATTACAAATCTGCTTGACATGTTTATATTATAACATAATACTGCCATTCTGTACATTTTGGTCTTAATGAAATATGTCTTATTCAAAATTGTTAAAATTGTGATGTGCAATGAGCTGAATTCTTTGTTTACCAGTTTTAAAAGCATCATGTGATCTGCAAAAAGAAAGTGAATGAAACCTCTTGATAAGGGATTTTCACAACATTATTTCAGTCTAAAATAGGGCAGTTCTTTCATGTTCTTTTCCTAAGCTAAGGTTAAATTACATTTGTATTTTGGGCATTAATATAAATTTTGAAAATACTTCCTGATTTATTAAAAACGAATGATTCATTTATAAATCACAGAAGAAAACGACAATGTCCTTTGGATGAATGAATGAATGAATGAATATGATTTAGTGGCATTAAACCTTTGAGAGTAACTCAGTGAACATATGTGATACCTTTATACTTTAAAAAATGTTACACTTACCCTTTCATATATTTGATGTGAATTAATTCATAATAATTTAATTCTACTTAAATAAGGGTTTTATATTGCTGGTAGGAGAATTTACTTACTTAAGTACAGTATGTATAAAATGAAAGATAATTTACCTGTCTGGCATTATAGGTAAGTTTGACATTAGTGTATGTTCCCCAAATGGAAAGTGTAATTTTTGCTCATCAAGAGTCCCATCTCATGATGTCTACTTAATTTCTTAGCTAATATTATTCCACAGTTAATATCATCAATTTCCCAGCAGTGTATCACTTTGCATTTTATATTTTTCAAAGAAAAGTTTACACATAATTTAAAAAATGATGCATCCATACTCAAGGGTTAGGGAAGATACTTCGCATTTAAAGCCCTGTCCACCTGTTACCTGCACAAGAGAATTAGAGCATCAGTGGGAATTAGAAAAGTTGTACTATAAAGTGAGATGCATTTTATTCTCATTTTCAGAAAAAACCCTGCAAAACATTTAATCATTTACTGTATTCTTGCTCTGAAGATGCAGATACAGTGTTAGTCACTCTTGTCACTTTAATTAATTTATTTTTATTTTACCATCCATGTACATTCCTTTCATTTAGAGTTGTAGTTCTAGAAGTTCTCACTTGTTATTGTTGTTGTAATGTTTGAATACTGTTTTAATACCAGGTTTTAATATTGCTGGATTTGCTACCTTTGGTTACTTGTGCAGTGTTAAAAACAATCCACATTCTTGTTTAATTACCAGATATATAACAAAAGAAGCTTTGAATAATTATAACTGTTTATTTGGCTGTGCTCAGTTACTATACCGTGTAACAGTAACTTTTTTGCTCTTCAGTAATTAAATGTTTGCTTACCAAAATATGACCTTCAGGATGCACTAAACTTTTGTTTTAGTAGTGGCTTTAAAAAAGTTTCAAAAATTACTTTTGTAATAATTTGCAATTAATTGTTTTTTTACAGTCGTTTAAGCCTGTGATCTTTCCTCTCCCAACTAAGAATTCTTCAATAAATTTAAGAAATGTCTACCTTTGATTTTCGTTCTGTAGTACTTTATTAATTACTCAGTACTGAACTAAAAAGCATGCAAGACTGCTATGACAGAAGACATAAGAGGCCCTCAATGC
>RJWM01035387.1:0-18980 GCA_004363535.1 Dasyprocta punctata
TTTAGATACACACAACATTTCTTTAATAATGATTCTCATTTCATTTTTTAGCTGAGAGAATATTTCTGATTTGAATTTCTCTATAGCTTCTTCAAGCTGTTTCTTTATTGCATTTTCTATCATTTCAGAAAGTCCATTTGTGTGACTCCCACTGTCTTCCATTTCAGTGTCTCTTGGGTTTGTTCTTTGTGGGCTGGGGTACTGATACTGCCTCTTGGTCTTTTGTTTTGTCATTTTCTTCTGGAATCTATGTAGCTCTGTGTCCTGTGAGGCTGGCCGGCATTCCCCAGAGGTTCGCGCTGATTCTTGTGGCGTGCAGGATCGCGGGACCCGGTAGGCTGGGTTCCGTGCACAGCAAGGAAGGGCGGCCTCCCGGGGCGTGCGGGTGGAGCCTCCTCCTTCACTGGGTGGGGGCCAAGGCCTCCCAGTCCCAGCGAGCTAGGCGGGGCAGTGCAAGTGACGCGGACCCGACCCTGGTTCTGTCTGCAAGTTCAGCCCAACAGCTATGCCTGTGGGGCAAGCCCGGGCATGTCCCAGGCCTACAGTGCTGGGAGTAACCCTGCTGGGCAGCAGGGTCTGCACCCGAGCTGTGGGATGGCACACACTCGAGCCGCTCCACTGAAGAATGCAGCTGGAGTGTGCTCTGCACTCTGGTGGGGGGCGGGCCCAAGCTCTCCAGGTCCCTGCAGCTATGTTGCTCAGTTCCCGGTGAGCAGCTCTGGGGTCCTGGGCTGATTTGGGCTGGGCTGCATACCTCTGTGTCCTGCGCGGCTGGACGGCATTCCCCAGAGGTTCGCGCTGATTCTTGTGGTGTGCAGAATTGCGGGACCCGGTAGGCTGGGTCCCATGCGCAGCAAGGAAGGGCCTCCAACTTGGTTTTAAAATAGTGATTCCAGCCAAATCCTTTGCAGTCATCTCAACAAGCTTACAAGCATTAAAACAGTCCCTAATGCAAAGCCACAAAAGGAAACTAAACATAGGAATCAAGAATACAACAAACATTTTCATTTGAGGACATAATCTCTTGCCCTAGGAGTGCTGTTAAACCTAGGGTAAAAAGGCCCATGGGACCATAGGTAGTAGCAGCTTATTTTAATTCCCTTAGGGTCTTAAAGGGCACAGCTTCATGAGGACATATAGTTTGTTCAGGGTTACTGGGAGCTAAAAGTTCAGTAACAGGATAGATATGTTGAAAACCCTCCATGGACTCCCCTGCCTGCCTGGCTTCCTTTAACGCTAATTGCAAAGGAGAGAGAGAAAAGGGTTCCACTCCCTGAGAGGAGGAAGTTTCACTCTGCAGTGCAGCAAAACTTCTCTGAAGTGAAAATGCAGAAATATTTGCTTGTGGCTCAGGTAAATTCATAGAGTGTTGTAAAATAGAATTCACCACAAAACACTCCTTCAGTGAGGAAGGTTCTCCCCTCCCCACTGTTCCTTCCCTATCTAATGGAACAAAGTCAGGGGGTTGAAGCTCTATTAGAGGGCTACTGTTTTGCTATCTTTTTTCCACTTAGGATTTGGTTTTAAAATAGTGATTCCAGCCAAATCCTTTGCAGTCGTCTCAACAAGCTTACAACCATTAAAACAGTCCCTAATGCAAATCCACAAAAGGAAACTAAATATAGGAATCAAGAACACAACAAACATTTCCATATACGTTAGTGGTTCTTGAGAATTTGTTTAGCCCGTGTTTACAACCTGATAAAATATAAACACCTCTCTCCCTTTTGTTTCCCATGAGCCCATTTATTTCTGTGCCCCTAGTGAGTCCATTTTTCTCTTTGACTTCTCTTGCCCCAAGTTTTGCACCTGATGTTATCAATATCAATAAACCTCTGTGATTAATATTAATGCTGTCAATATGCTTCTCCCCTTTTTGTGTGCACAGTGAGAAGTGTCCCCTCACCCACTATTTCTTCTTATGCTGGTCCATGTTTGGTCATCAGTATGCCACATCCTACAAAGCTCTCAAAGTTCCTGGGGGAAGAATAGTGAAAGGATGGAGAGATAAAGATAAGAGACAATATGCAGAGAGCTGAGGTTAGGCGAAGCCCTCTCTCTGGATGGAATGAAAGGAACTGCTCAACCATTCAGTGCATTTATTTATACATTTAGAAAGTTGATGTCAGGTGAAACCCCTTTGCCTAACAACTAGCTCACCTCCCATGCCAAGTATTTTTGGGGTGAGAATACCTGCTTGCCTGGGGAGTGCTGTGTCCACTCCAGTCATTCTTTGGGTGTTCTGTGCTCTTGGTTTGATCACTACCTCAGCAGCTACCAACAAGAGGACTCACCATAGGTTGGCTCATCATCTGGATGGTATAAAGGGGAAATGACAGACTGGCTTCTGTTCTTCAGAGGAGCTCCAGTCTTCACCTTCAGCTTGGATGTCATCTCCTGTTTTCTAGTGCAGACTCTTCGGGTTCCAGATCGAATCCTTCAGCCTTGACATAGACTCTTCAGTTCTCTGGTGTAGACTTTTCAGCCTTCTCTCACAGACCCACCAGATCCCTGATACAGACTTGCACTGGACACTGAAGTGAATTCCAGACCTCGAACTAAATCCTGCAGCCTCTAGAGTGTAGATACCCTCTGCACACTTTCCTGTCCAACTCTGTGGCTGACCATCATAAGCCAATAATGTCATCCTTATGCATTTATATATCTTGGGTTGTATCTGTTTCTCTACTAAAACCCTGACTGATATACTGGGGTTCCCAGATCTTAACCCTGAATCTCTTCTTAACCTGTGCTTATTTCCTTAGTGAGCTCACCCAGGATTAATGCTTTAAACACCATCTACTTGAAAACTACTCTAAGTTTTATATATCTAGCCAAGGTTTCTTTGTAACATACATCCCTCTAGAATTATTGGGAATCATATAGCCAACTCTGGTGGTCATCTACCTAGGTAGTAAACCAGCATCTCGAATTTAATATGCTTAAAACAAAATCTTTCTGGGCATGGTGGTACATACCTATATCTCAGCTTCTTAGGGGACTGAGGCAAGAGGATTCAAGTCCAGCCTGGGCAATTTATTGAGATCCTGTCTCAAAATTTAAAAAGGACCAGGGATGTAGCTTCGTAGTTGTCTGGGTTACTTTTCTCTCATTGCTGAGACGAAATAACTGAGACCCAAAATGAAGGAAGGAAAGGTTTATTTAACTCACTTTTTGTAGAGGTTTCAGTCCATAATCAGCTGTCTCCAAGGCAGGGTGGCATGGCACAGGGGCAGCACTTCAAGGCAGTAGCCACCAAAAGCAACCAGAGCAAAAGGGCAGGCATAGCAAGTCTCTTTTTCTCCATTATATTGTATGCAGGCTACCCCCAACCCCTCAGGGCAGACGCAGCACTCAGAAAATCTCTGTGCCCTTCTCTTGCACAAGATGAGGATATTTACAAAGCAAGGATCTTGGCTCCCTGCTGAGTCTCTTAGTTAAATTTCTAAACTTCTCAAATTGACACAATGTATCAGCCATAACAGTGGGAGACCTTTTACCTAGTATGCATGAAGCCCTGGGTTTAATCCCAAGTACACCAACAACAGAAAAATCCTAATTATATTCCAAATATGATCGATCTTCACACTCATAGCCACCTTCATCTAAATAGCTCCATCCTTGTAGCTGTTTAAGCTAAAAACTTTCTTATCCTTCTTTTATCCTTGATTCTTTTATCTAATGCAACAGAAAATCCTGCGACTTCTGCCTCACCCCCTTCAATCCTGGCGTCTTGTTCCAGGTTATATCATCATCATTTTTTGCCTGACTTAAATTTTTTTCAATACTGACAGTGAATTCAGGATTCTCTACAGTAGCTGGGATTACAGATATGCACCACCGTGCCTGGGTTAACTTTAATGATCTCACAAATTGCTTCAAGATTCTTCTTCCATGTACTTTATGTTAACCCAGCAGCAAGAATGATAATTTTAAGATGTAAATCAGATTATGACACTCTGTTTGAAATACTCCAAAAGTGCCCCATAACACTCAGGAAAACTAACACTGTTATCATCTAACATCTCTTTCACCTAATCCTACATCTAAGCTCCAATTTGTTCATCTTTTGCTGAAACTCTTTTTGCTTAATCTGCTCCAGGCTTGCTGGCTTTTCCACTCACTCTTCTCCTAACACACGTGACATGGCCGGCCCTCAGGCTTGCCATTCTGCTCATCATTAAATGCTTTCCACTCAGATAATCACAGGGCTCCCCCTCAGCATGATCCCCTCAGAGCATGCATTAGACAGTAAATAACTTACTATATTTACTGTTGCTATCGCCTTCATGCAGTACACACACACACACACACACACACACACACACACACACATTCTCCACTAGAACAGAGGGGTTTTTCCTGTTCATTCACTGAGGCCTAGAAGAATATCTGTCACCTGTCAGTGCCCAATCACTCTTAAATGAAAAACGCCCTGTCAGAACAGTGGCACACAACCTAAAATGCTAATAGTTTGGGGCTTCATGGTGGTGTGAAGAACAATGGGTTAAATTTTTCCCCCTTCTGCAATTTCCTAACTTTCCAGACTTACCAAAGTTTTCCTTCTCAGTGTCAACATTATATTTATAAATGCATAAAAGTCATAAAATCAGACATATCTCACTTTTCCAGATTCACTGAGCATCATTTGTTTTTTCTGAACCTCAGGATTTTGATTCTTGTTCAGAGCCCTGTCTTCCACACAGGGATGATAAAGCCTGGATTCTCAGCATGGTGAGTCGATGGGCATGACATCAGAGAAGAGGCCTCGAGAAGTGCAGAACATTTTCTCTGGGACTTCATATACCTAGGGCAAAATTATAAGCACAGATGATTTTATTGATTATCAGTGATATTTTTATCTTTTTTCCTCTTAATCTTTCCTGAAGATTTCTGGTTCTTTTCAGACTGAAACTTTCTTTAAAAGGCAGGGATGCCAAGTGACAGGCTACAGTAGAAGATATGGTTGTAACTTTGACCCTTCCTCCTCCTTCTCCTCTATTGTCTTTTGGTGGTGCATGGTAGTTTCAAAACAAAGAAGGGAAAGGAAAAAAAATTGAGTATTACCCTGACTACAGCCAGTCGGTGTAAGGATATTACACTTGGGTGAAAAGATTGTGCCTTGAAACAAATGAGGAAACAAGTGAATGGATAAACAAAATGTTGAAAGACGGTGATGAGTGAATTCCTCTGCTACTACTTGAGATGAGTGCTGATGTTTACGAGATTGACAAAATATTTTAATTTGTGAATATTTTCAAATAGTCTTTCTTTCTGTACTATGGAAGGGAGACTGGAGGACCACTGGTTTGTAGAAGACTTGGTGGAATCTGGACTCTTGCTGCAATAACTTCCTGGATACCCAGCTGTACTAGAGATTCATCTTTTCTAAGAAATAATGGTCGGAGGTCAACGTGTGGCATTTTTTTGACAGGTGTTTGAGTTGATGGATATTTATCACTCAAAAATGATCACAGGTGTATCAGTTAGGGTTTACTAGAGAGACAGATATAACACAGAATATACAACTGTATAAGAAATAACAAGATTGGCTTACGATGGTCAGCTACAAAGTTGAATAAAGCAGCATGAGGAGGGTGTCTGCAAGCTGGAGGGGGAAGGGTCCAGCCCAAGGGCTGGAGCTTACTGCAGTGTCCTATGCAAGTCCATATCAGGAGGCCAATGGGTCTATGACAGAACACTGAAGAACCTACGACAGAAGGCTGAAGAGTCTACCACAAAGCTGAACAGTCTATGCCAGAAGCCAGGAGATGACATCCAAGCTGAAGGCGAAGACTGGAGCTCCTCCAAAGAAGCATCCATCAGTCCCTCCTCATTCACCTTTTATAGTATGCAGGCTGCTCCCCTGGGGTAGGGGTAGCACTCACACCATCTGCCTGCCCTCCTCTTGAAAGGGCTGAGGATGTTTACAAAGTAAGAACCCTGACTCCCTGCTGAGTCTTAGTTAAACTTCTGACTTTCTCAAATGGACACAATGAACAGGTAACTGCTTGTGCTCCACACCCCAGGATGTAGAGCTGCTGAGTTAGTTAGTTAAGCTTCTAGACTTCTCAAGTTGACACAATGTATAAACCTTAACAACAGGTGAGTAAATTTTCTTCCTCATTTCATTCCAAGTCAGGAGTTGATCATGCTTTGTCAAGGGTAGTTACTCTGATGTACTGTGATAGAAGACATACTAGAATACACGCTAAGCTTTAGCACAAACCAAAAACATAACTGACTTTAAATTCTTAGTCCAATGTCATAAACTTGTGTCTTAGAGATCATGAGCATGATACCTGTCAATTTAATTCAAATTGAATCCTGGCATACAATTTTCATGAGCTGCATCTCTTTGTATGCAGGTGATTTTAAAAACAGCTCTTGAAAATTAACTCATCAGAGGATTCTTCTTTTGCTCAGTTGACATGTTTTCCCCCTCAACACTGCTTACGAGCACTAAAAATCAATCTGACCTCTCTGGTTTCTCCCATTCTGCCTGGTTAATTTGCTTTAGCACTGGGCAAATGAGGGAAGCTTTACAGACTTGTTTTTGTCTGATGGGCCTAGATTCTGGATTAAGAGAATGTGGGTCTGGGATGCCAAACCTGTCCTCTGGGAACTGACTGCATGGGAAGAAGAAAAATCAATGTTTGGTATTAAAGTTGCACCGGAACCCAAATTGCTGTGAGTGCTGAAATGGGGTCTGGGAGGCCAGAGGTAGCAATGAAGTTGGACTAGAGAACACGGTTTCTATGAATGACTAGTTTAGTGTAAGAGCCCGATATTTAAAAAAGTTTCTCATCATTATGCATGGATGCATAATAAACATGCTTACTGTGGGGTATTGGCACATCTGGGACACACCCATATTACATCTTAACCTTGTTGCCACACCCAACACCCCCTCCAGGAACCTGGTTTTTTGAAGGCCTTGACCCAGATCAGCAGATCACTGTGTTCCCTGTGTCTGTCTTTATTGTTCAAGACAGCCACCTTTCTGGGCACTCAGGGGCTGCAAGCCAGGGTTTCCCATCCATGCTGACTGTCAGGTCCATCCTCTCCTGCATTGGCTCCAGTACTATGCCAGGTCCTGCCTCTCCTGGTGGCAACTGTGTTCCATTTTGGCCACTTGGAAGAGAAAGTTGAAGAGGTTAACAATCCCCCATCAAACGTCACTGATAGCAATAGTATTTTAAAGGGCAATGAAATCTACTGGCAGTCATAGTTAATTTCAGTCATGTACAGATCAGGATGTGATAATTTATTTAAATAATTCTTGCTTAAGATCATCTTTCTAAGGTTCGCATTTCCTTGCCTATATTCTAGTCCTTCTTCTGTAACACCCTCCTCCCAAAACAGGCTACACTTCAGAGAGAGAGTTGAATGAGGTTTTCTTAATTCTTACAGCTCTGATGAATAGAATCTTTCATATTGTAAAAGCACCCGAACAAGGCATCAAATTAACATTTGCATTGAATTGATGTCATTGTTGAGTCTTTTTAAAAGATATCAATAGATCACTGTCTCAGAACAGATCCCTTCTGTGATGGCTCAAGAAGAAATTATAATATTTAATCTTTTTAATGTTGTTTTGTTAAAAATTTTTATGCAAACAAATGTTTTACTGTTGGGAAAATAGTAACTCTCTGTACATTTGTTTTGAGGCTGACCCTGCTCAGATCTGAGTCCAAGGTCCATAACAGAGGCCTCGAGCTTTGTCAATGGTGTGCGTGGAACAGAGACAAGAGGATGGAGCATATAGATTATCCAGATAGGAAGTGAAGTTGGGAGAAGTCACAGAAGAAAGAAAGCCAAGCACTATAGCATATTCATTATTTGATTTTATTTCAGTTCTTTAATTTAAATTTTCAATGCCCTGACTGTATTCATACATAGAGTTTCCAGTATTTAAAATATGACACTGAAGCCTGGAGCGGTGGTGGACAACAATAATCCCAGCATTCTGTGAGGCTGAGGCAGGAGGCTCAAAAGTTCAAGTGAGTCTAGTGACTGCAGAAGAGCATTGTTCAAAATTTTAAAAGGGAACCCAGGGACCCAAGTTAGTGGCACCTGAGGCAATGGCCATTTCCATCACCTCCCTGCCTTTGCTGGGAAGCCAGGTTAGCAGTGCCTCAGGCAGGGGCCATTCCCATCACCTCTCTGCCTTCATGGGGAACCCAGAAAATGACAAAACAAAGAAGCAAAATGCAATCTCAGACCTCCAGCCCACCCAGAACAAGTCCCATAGTCACCCACATAGAAGAAAATGGGAGGCACACACCCGAAATTTCTGAAATGATAGCAACTGAAGTTAAGAAACAAATCCATGAGGCTATAGAAGAAATAAGATCAGAAATAATCTGATAAAAAGACATGTCAACATTTATAAATGAAATGCTCAGCACATCTAGAGTAGAGATACGTAAGAAAATAGATGATGACAGAAAGAGGATGGAAACTGTGAATGATCAATATAGGAAACAAATAGTATGTATGAAATAGATCCAAGCAGATATCAAGAAAACAAAAAATGCCACTAAAAACTGGCAATATCGATTGAATAAAACTGAAGATAGACTTTCAGATCTTGAAGACAGGCTAGTGACCATGAAAGGAAAGATCTCTTGAAAATAACAAACTAAGCCAGGTGTAGTGGTGCACGCCTTTAATCCCAGCATTCAGGAGGCTGAGGTAGGAGGAGCATTGTGAGTTTGAGGCCAGTTTGGGCTACAACGCAAGCGCAAGGCCGGCCTGAGCTATATAGTGCAACCCTGCCTCAAAAAACCAGGGCCAGGAGTTTGGTTCAGTGCCTAAAGCACCTGCCCTGGCAGGTGCAAGGTTGTGAGTTCAATCCCCAGTGCTGAAAAAAAAAAAAAAAGGAAATAACAAATTATCAGGAAACAAGAATTCAACAGCTACACGACAAATCAAAGAAAAATAATATAAGTATAATGAGTTTCAATGAAAAAGCAGGAACCATACAAACAGAATAAAAAAAAAATGATTTGCAGAAGTAATAGCAGAAAATTTCCCAAGTATGGGAAAAGAATCTGACAAACAGAGAAGTAAGTCATTTAGAACCCCAGTTAGCCATAACCAAAATAAATCTACACCCAAACATATAATAATCAAGATCCCAGAAATTCAGCACGAGAACAGAATACTAAAAGCTGTTAGAGCAAAGAAGCAGGTCACCTATAAGAGAAAGCCCATTAGAATCATGACAGGCTTCTCAACACAAACTCTCAAGGCAAGAAGAGCTTGGAGTGAAGTGCTTCAAGTCCTGAAAGAAATCATCTTCCAACCAAGACTGATGTAACCCTGCAAAACTATCTTTCAAAACTGATGGAGAAATAAGATACTTGCATGACGAAGAACAGCTGAAGAAATTCATGACTACCAATCCAACAATACAAAGGATACTGAAAGATATTTTAAATAGAGACAAAAATGACCACAATTCCAAGAACAATAACAGAAAGAAACTGCTACAAGGCAAACAGTTTAACAGAGAGGAAAAACAGGGACCCAAGAGCAGGAAAATAATTTGGCAAACACAAGTCAATGCTTATCAGTTATTACCATAAATATAAATGGTCTCAATTCACCAATCAAAAAGACAGGCAGGATGAATCAAGAAACAAGATTCAACAATATGCTGTAAACAAGAAAGGCATTTAACTCAGAAAGAAAGGCATTCACTAAAAGTCAAAGGATGGAAAACTATACTCTCTGAAACAGGAACCTAGAAAAAACAGGGGGCTATCATATTTTCAGACAATGTGAACTTCAAAACAAGAATGATTAAATGAGATAAAGCTGGTCATTACATACTCATTAGGAGACTAATTCAAGAGGAAGAAATAACAATCATAAATATATATACACCAAATATGGGAGCACCTAACTATATACAGCAAATATTAATAGACATGAAAAAAACATATAAACAAGAACACAGTTATAACAGGGGACATTAATACCACATTGTCACAAACAGACAGGTCAGCAAAACAAAGAATCAGCAAAGAAATAGCAGAACTGAATCAAACCTGTGAACAAACTGACTTAGTAGATGTTTACAGAGTGTTCCACCCAACAACTTCAGAATACACATTCTTCTCAGCTGCATATGAGATGTTCTCTAAAATAGATCACCTACTAACCCATAGGAAATGCTTAAGTAAATGCAAAGGAATTAAAATTATTCCGTGCATATTATCTGACCAAACGCAATAAAATTGGAAATTAATGACAATAGAAACTGCAAAAACTCCATAAACATATGCAAATCAAATAATACCCTCCTGAACAAACCATGGGTCACAGATGAAATTTTTAAAAAATTAAACAATATTTACAATTAAAGAAAAATGCAATTGCAACTTACCGAACCTGTGGGACATAATGAAAGCATTCCTAAAAGGAAAATTTATAGCAGTGAATTCTCCCATCAGGAAAACAGAAGGAGTGCAAATAAACAACATAATTCTACACCTGAAGCTCCTAGAAAGAGAAGAGCAAGTCAAGCACAAAGCCCAAAGAAAGAAGGAAATTACAAAGATCAAAGCAGAAATTAATGCAGTTGAGACTAAGAAAACAATGCAAAGAATTAATGAATCAAAGAGTTGGTTCTTTGAAAGAATAAATAAAATTGATAAACCCCTGGTCAACCTTATTAAAAAGAGGAAAGAAAAAACTCAAATTCATGCAATAAGAAGTGAAAAGAGGAAATCACTACATGAGAAATACTTCAAAGAATCAACAATTGGGATCTTATCTTATTAAAAAGTATTTTTATATAGGAAGAAATCACCAACAGAGTGAAAAGAAAACCCACACATTGGGAAAAGATTTTTGCCAACAATCCCTCAGACAAACAACTTTTATCCAGAATGTGTAAAGAATTGAAAAAATTTGAGGCCCCCCCAATTTTTTTCCAAGAATGGACAATCCAAAAATGGGCATCTGAGCTGAATGCACAATTCTCAGATAAAGACATATAAATGGCAAATACATATATGAAAAAATGTTCAACAACATTGTTTATTCAAGAAATGCAAATTAAAACAACACTGAGATATCATCTCACTCCAGAAAGAATGGCTAATTTCAAGAAATTAACCTATAACAAATGCTGGCAAAGCTGTGGGGGAAAAGGAACACTTCTCCATTGTTGGTGGGAGTATAGACTGGTACAACCACTGTGGAAATCAGTGTGGAGATTCCTCAAAAAACTAGGATTAGAGGCTCCATTCAAGCTAGCTGTTCCCCTTCTGGGTATCTTCCCAAAAGAATTAAAAACATCATACCACAGTGAGTTATGTGCAACCATGTTTATAGCTGCACAATTTGTAATAGCCAGATTTTAGAAGCAACTCAAGTGTCCATCAACTGAGGAATTGATTTTTTAAAAATGTAGTATTTTTATATAATGAAATAAACTACTCAGCCATAAAAAACAATAAACTCGATGCTTTTATAGGTAAATGGATGCAACTAGAAACCATACTCATAAGTGAAATAAATCAGACTTTCATGTGTAAACGCTGAATTGTCTCACTAGTGTAAGAAACTGAAAGAGTAAATGAGATCCAAAAGTTACAATAGATATAGTAAAAGGGAAAGAAACTGCTCAAGTCAAATTATATTGTTTGATCAATCTTGCATGCCTTTATTTGGTAACCTGAGCAACTATTTTAAAGATAACAATATGCAATATAACAACCATTGTTAAATTCTTATCATCTTGCTTTGAAACCCTATATTGCTATTGTTTTTTGTTGTTGTCTTTTTGCTTTTGTTGTTGTTTTTCGATTGTTTGTTTGCTTCTTGATTTTTCTGGGATTTTTTTCTCTTAAAAAAAATTAAAAAGGGCTGGGTATGGAGTCCAGGCTAGAAGCCCTACCTGGGTTTAAATCTCAGCACTGCAATGAATGAACCCTGATATTAGCACCTGAAAGTTTGAGTCAGTGGTGGAGATTCACCATACTACTCCTAAAAACTGTGTTTATAATCTGGTAAGAAGACAAAACTTGACAATTACTCTAAAAGTTGATGAAACAAGCTTTCTGATCTTCATTACTCAAGTGTGTTGGTACCACGGAGGCTGGAGATTAATTCCCAGGGGTGGGTGGCAAGGTGTACATGAGAGGTCATTGAAGGAAGGATTAGGGGAACAATGCTTGAGGTGAAAGGTGGCATTGAAACCAGGAGCCGATTTCTATAGACAAACAGGGATGAGAATGAGGAACTATGCACAAACAATGTCAAGCAAGTGGGGAAGATCAAGGTCGCGTGTGTTAGGAGCTCCTGGCGCAGCCTGAGAGGAGCATGAACGAGAGCCTGGGAGCAGCCGATGGTGAGGAAAAAGAGGAAGGAGAGATTTAACTGAGGAGGAGCTTGAATTCATACGCCATAGGCAATGGGAAAACAAAAATGACAGATTGTAAGTTTTTAAAACTGTCTAAAATAAATGTCAGAATTTCAAACAAAGGAAGGGGAAATGTAACTTCGTTGCAGCCCATATTTAAAAGACTCAAAGGTCTGAGTCAAATTTGTCTCAGTCAACCTTGTGATAAGAGAATAATGAAACGTCTACTATCATGTTCAAATTACTAGGACAATATGTAGAATAAGGGCGAGAGGCCCGCTTTATTAGTCTCAGAGGGAGAGAACTTCTAGGCACCACTTTTAGACAGGAAATTGATAAACTACAACAACTGTATGACAGTGACGCGGATGATGCTGCCTGTGAGTGCGAGTACGTATGCGCTGTGGGCTGACCAGTAGGCCTAGCCCACATTCAGCGCTAGCTCTGCTGGTGAGCTACATTCCCAGCTCCAAAGACAGAAATTTGAAAAACTGCTTGGAGAGGCCCTACTGAAGGAACGAGGAATAGTTTTGATACCAAGAAGACTGAGAAAGAGAAAGGAGCTGTGTTGATTTACCTGAGAAACTACTAGAGAAGCAGACTGGACTTGTGCTGATTACTTGCAGAGCTCAAAACAAGGATTACTGGGTAGAAGTCAGGAGAAGGCAGATTTCATTCCAGCCTTACCTCATTTCTAATTCGATAGATTTCTGAGACCGGCCCTCCTCGAGGAGCAATAAATATCCTTGGTGGGTGGGTGTCTGAGCAAACCGTTTGCATATTGGGCAAGAGACCTGCAGTTAATGGTTCATTTGCCCTCAAACTCGGTGACTCAACAGAGATCTCTGCAAAAAAGAGTTTTGAGACAGAGTGGAGTATCGAGGAGTATCAGATATTACAGAAGTCAGAGGAGCTCAGATAAAGCATTATTATATGTGAGAATTCAAAAATTGAGAGCTGAAAAATTTCTGCCGAATTGTAGAAGCGGAAGTCGTATTTATAATGCAGTAAGTGATTGTGGAGGATTCCATATCCCACGAGGTCACTAAACTGTTGTTGGAACCCTAGGATGCATCAGACATTGAGTCAGGTGCTAAGATAACAGTCCAAAATGCTTGCCTTTGTGGGACAAGTTAAAAAGTGGCAATGGGATAATAAAAAAAAAAGATATAATAGGAGGTGATAATACCTCACAGAAAATTAGGAGTGTTACAGAGAGTGCTGGGGTTTGTAGTAGTAGAGTGGTTAGAGAAGACCTCCCTATTAACTTGGAATTAAAACCTAGCTAATGTGGGGGAAGGAAATATATGGTCATTGGGGAAAGACACGCTCCAGGCACAGGAATGGAGGTGTGAGGCAAGAGTACAATGAATACATTTGTTGGACAGCACCAAGACCAGAGAGCAAGAACTGAGTGCGATGGACCCTGGTCAGGCCATTTCAACCTTCTTAAACATAAAAAGAAGTTTGGATTTTACCTTGCAATGGAGGGCCATTGGAGAGTTTGGAGCAGGGAGGAACAGGATCTGACATACTTGGAAAGGATCCTTTTGGTTATTGTGTTGAAAATAGACTGAGACAGAGATCAAAAGCTGGGAGATTAGTTACTCCAGCAGCCAAGGTAAGAGATGCTGACAGTTTTGAGCAGATTTGTAGCAATACAAGTGGTAAGAAGTGATAGGGCTGGTGATGAGTTGAAAGACTGGGTTTTGAGAGAGAGACAGAAATGGAGTGTCCATTGTGAATGACTTCAGGGCTTTGGACTGAGATATTGGAAGAGTGGACTTGCACTGGTTAAGGTGAGGAAGATGGGGTGGTGCTTGTGAGGCAGTAGGGTCAGGAGAAGCGATTTGTTTGGACTGGGTAGATGCCACTGTATTTATAGACAGAAGAGAGCAAGAGTGAATAGAAACATACAGAAATATGGGGAAAGTTTCATGAGAACATGTCAAACGAAGTCTGGCTTTGGAAAGAAAGAAACATAATTCCTTTCCAGAGAAAGATAAAAAAAATATTAATCTATAGGAAAATTGAAGGAATTTACTTGAGATGTCTTAGTAATCGTATGAAATTTCAGTTGTTTCAAGTTTGGAGGATAGAGTTGAGATTAATGAGAGAAGGTATTAATTAGTTTACAAAGACTAAATTAAATTGACAACTAGAGTTAAACTAAAAGGCTTTTGATATCATGACAACCAGTTAATATCAGTATGAATTTGTACTATATTTCAACAAATCTAAAGCAAAAAAAAAAAAGTGATCGTAAAATACAACACTATTTTATGAAATGCCAATACAAATAGCTCAATACCCAAGACTGGCTCATAGAAAGGAGGAGCACCAAAGGCTAGAGGGTTAACAAGTGGTGAACACATCCACGTGGAACATTAAGTGCCCAAATCTTGCCACTGAATGTACAGAGGATAAAAAGTCTTTCCTGAGAATCTGAGTCACAAACTAATACTCATGCAGTGCTACACTCTAGGTTCCTACCACAAGTGTAGTCGATATCACCCAAAAGACAAAGCTTCAATGTGGAATTAACAGTGCCACCAGGTGACTAGCAGAGGCCCATATGACTCCTTCCCAGAAGAACTCTATCAGTCCAGGTCTGCAGGAATGTTGGGAACCTTTGAAGCTGGAAATTGACCACACTTGCGGGGCTGTGGCATGGCTGTTCCAAAAACAAAGAGCATCCAGGGCAAGGCATGTGAAGAAGCTGCTTCAGCCCAGAGAATGCCTAGCCCTAAGACAATCTGAACAGTGAGTTGCTAGGACAGCAGGGTGTCATGTGACATTAAGTTGCTAAAAGGTATAAATAAATGCCCCTGACTGAGGGACCAGTTCCTTTCCTGCCATCCAGAGAATAAGGGCTCCACATGACCCTAGCTTTATTTTCTCATCCTCTTGCAGTCCTTCACCCAAGGAATCTCATAGGCCGTGTGGATTGTGGCACAGGAATTATAAGACTCAACTATTTTTAAAATGCTACAATGTTGAAAGACATGTATCTAAGGTATGAGTCTGCTTGCAAGGTTAGTGAGACTTTCCCAGCATACTGAGCAGGCTTGAATTTGAAATGCTTTTGTGAATTCCAAGGTGCTAATTAGGAAACTGTAAGGGGAAAAGAGGGATATAAAGACATAGGGTGTTGTGTAGTCCCCTAGACACCCTTTATTCTAGAGGGGGGTAGCTAGACTCCTGGGAAGAGCAGGGAGTTGGCACGCAGCAGCCTGTCCTCCCTGCCCATGGGAGACATTGCAGTTCTCAGAACTAGGAATGTGCCTGCACACAGTGAAGGCTCAGTAGATGTTTGACTGCATCAATGATTAATTTGGAATCCCTTTCTCATTTGACCAGGCCTCAGAATCCTTTTAACCGTAGCAATCACTAACCATGAATCAAGGTTGGCATATCATTTGAAACCTATTTTCTATCTCTGAGTTAGAGACTGAGGAAGAAATTAATTCGCTGAACAGGAGAAAGCGTTAGTCTTAAAGGCATGAAGCCTAAACTGTGGTTCCTACTGTAGAAGGGATTTGTTGAGTCTTTTAATATCGATGTTAGTTCCCCCATTTGGAAGAGGAAGAGCAATCTCTCTCGTATCCCTTCACAGGAGGGAATAATGAGCTTCGAGAGAAATGATGGATGGATAGTACTTTTTCAATTGAAGTGCTTAGAAAAATTAGCTTTGTAATATTTTACATAGCATATTGCTTTTTAAATGAAATTCTTAAAATGATTTTAATAATATTTCAGGCATCCTATTTTTACTTCTATAGTCAGAATGATGGAGTTGACTAGAAAGATTAAAGGAATGAGTTTCTGGTTAAGGAGCTATTTGGCAAGAATTATTAGTGTTTGACTTTGGAAACTGGGCATGAAACAGTTGGATTACTTAGAAGGCAGTGATGCTGTCAGCATGTCTAAGCTGATGGAGATGCCAATTCTGGAAAGAAATTCATTCTGAGTGTTAGAGCCCAGATAGGACTGCACTGGAGTCAGAGGAAGGTAAACTATGGAAGAAGCCAGGATATGGCCCACATGGATTTTTCTTGAGTAAAATGAATTCATGTAAGAAAATAGAGATGAAGGTCTGTGCGCTCAATTATGTAAGACTGCTTTGAAAATGTTTAACTGTGTTTTTAAGGGTGTCAGGAAGGGTCAGTGCTGGCGTCTCTGGGAGTTAGAGGGCTTAGCGACCTGAGCACTGACAGCGTGACCTTGGGTGGTGTGGCTGCTGGGGCTAGCAACCGCTGCAGTCAATCCATAATTCATGGCCATCCTTAGTCTACAATTCAACTTCCGTGAACATTATACAATTAAATTAGGTTAGCACCCATAGGTAAATCTTAAAGTTCTTCAGCTTATCCAACAAAATTTTAGCATTTTATAACCAAATAAAATGTAAGTGGTAGTTTTGGGATATCCCCTAATTAATACCCATTTATTTGTTGCATAAATGTTAACAATTTAGGCAGAAGCATACTTTTATCACATAAACAATTTTCACTGTTTTTTATCTCCTAGTACTCTAAAATTTTGCTTTGGTGAGCTATGAACTAAAGCACAGCCATTACCTTTCAAACTTGATTCTGTCATTATATTTTATCCACCTTGTAACACCCTAACTTATGTATACAGAAAATAATGGTACCATAGGATAAAGATATCTTCATAAAATTTATAAGTTTTAGAATAGAAATCAAGTTGGATGTGATTATGACTACGTATTCTTATAATCAAGCAGCAGGGTACTTATTAGTAAGTATGCTATATTTATTTTTATTTATTTTAAAGTATTTAAATGACCAAAGAGATGCTTGTGGGTCAGAAGTGATATTTTTCACCCATGGCAATTGTTTTATTGTACATACTATACCCTTCAGGAGGGGTGGAGGGAGTTCAGAGGATTGTAAGAACGGAAACAGTAAACAATATATTGTCCGATCAATTTCTTCATGTTTTTCTTAGGTACCAAATATCAATTCTTTTCTGAAGTCCAATAACAGTATTGAATGAAACTGATGTCACAATTGTCAGAAAACTTCCTTTCCAGTCAATGCTAACTTTTCCATTTTTATCACAAAAGTGGTCGCATGTTTATCAAATGAGAAAAAGGGAAAAACTGCAAGCCATTCCTAAGCTTACCACCTAGTGATGCCTCAGTTAACTTTGCTTCTTCTCAGGGTGGGGCTAGGTATCAAATCCAGGACCCTGCATGTGCCAGGTTGGGATGCTGTCACTGAGCTACCTCCCCAGCCATTACTTTTAGCATCATCATGTACATCTATTTGCATAGAAGGTACTTTAAATCTACTCTGAAAATATGTATCCCTGGGTATCGGCAATACACTTAAGAAACTCACAGATTTAAGTCTGTACCCATTGTCTCTCATTAGAAATCAATAACTTAAGCAAATTGCATCTCCTCAATCTAGTTTACAGGCCTGAGGAAGTCCTCTAAAGACCTCAAGGTACTTATTAGAATCATCTGAAAACTCTCCTAGATCCTACCTGGTCGTTTCAAGTTACTCAGAGAAAAAGGCACATGAATTTGGGTAGTTCTAAGCTCCCCATTTACTTCCTGTAAGGGGTATTGCCTTGAGGAGCTTGAACAAAATCAGCTATGGAGGGATACAGCCACGTGGAGGTTTCAATTGCAGCTGGCCTAGAAAATCAACTCTTAAGACCTGAAGAACAAATAGGGGAAACTTCAGACTCACTAATAGTGGACCAGGCTTTAATTAAGGTTGTTTTAGGAACCTCATCTTCAGGCTCCAAAGGTTGGGGAGGTAAGGAGGTGTCTGGTTTTCCTATAGCTCACATTTACATTTGAATACAAGTAAGAATTATTTCTTTAGTGCAAAGAAAGTCTGAACGTAAGGTAATTTTGACCACTTTTCCTCTTCCTTACAATACAATTCTAGTTGTGAAATAGCGTCTCATAATCAACATTTCCCTTTGCATTAAGTCATATTTAAAGAAGGAATAATGTCATAGTACTAAAGCATTGCTTCCTAGTTCTTAGAAAGAGGGCTCTAAATGTTCCTTTTTTATTTGTTTGACAATGATTTTAACATTTGCAATTTCTCCTTATTTAGGGGCCATAGATTGACCCATACTGGCTCAGTAATTTCCACTGGGTTTAACATTGACTCCAGGAGTCCCAGTGTAAACAGTCCCCGTACTTCAACATTCAGTCCACCTCAACCTCTCCCATAGTTGGGACTACAGGTATGTGACACCGCACCAGGCCTCACAGAGGGAAGAGGGAAGGGGGAGCCACTTTTCTGTTATGCGGCTGTTTCTGGTGCACTGCTCAGTCATCTTATTCCCTTTGGCACCTCCATCACGGTCATCCCCAGAGACAGCCATGCCACCATCTTGGGTATGCTACATTGCCGCGTCCTTCTCTAGCCATGTTCTGTTGACAAGGTCCAAACATGGAAGAAGATAGATCTTCAAGGAGGACGTCTTCTAAGAAAAGGCCGCAGCATAAAAATTGGCTTTGTGGGAATGGGTTAACATTTCTGAGGAACTATGGTGTTAATTTATGCTCTGATCCAATTTGGAGGATTTCTTTTATTTTCTTTCCTGT
>RJWM01035388.1:0-18963 GCA_004363535.1 Dasyprocta punctata
GTAACAAGAGGAAGAACAGGTGTGTTGCTAAGCAAAGTACTTCTTCCACTGCCCTATTCCTGCCCTTTTCAAACATCTCATTTATGAGTCCAAAGCAGCTGTCACTGCACTATTTTGCAAGCCAGAACTCAGCTATTTATTCTCTCCCTGCTCTTTAGAGATCTATAGGTTGTTGATTTTTTCTCTGTAGCACATGAGAAGCATAACACTGATATATAACACTTGTTAGTTAGAACATCAAGACTTTAATTGTCTGTATGGATTATTTCAGGGATATATGCTATCTCCTATTCAAAGAATAGATATTCAGTAAAATACATAAAACTACTGAACGAACAGGAGGATCCCAGCTTTAACTATAAAGACTGTGTGTGTGGCAGCGAGGAAGGGAGTGTGCAGTTATTAATGCTCGCCCTAATGAACCTTCAGAGGAGCCCGAAGGAGGGCCATGGGAAGTGCTGACCAAAGGAGACCAGGGCTGGCACCCCTGAGTGTGGACCAGGGATGCTCTATGTTCCTGTAAGCATGCGTCAGATTTCCTTCTAATCTGTTTTCCAGCTTTACCCTTTGATACATTTTTAACAGATTATCTACAATAAATTGGCAACTCTCAATTTTCTGCACTGAGGTGACTGCCCATGTTATAAAATAAACAATGGAAATAAATTTTATATGTTATCTGGCTGGTTTTGGACATGCTGTTTCTAAATCTACATTCATATTCCATTAGGAACAACTGTAGGACATCAAAAGCACTTTCAACCCCCAAATTCTGGTTAATTCCAGTTTTTCATTTGAAAAAAGCAATGATTACAGTTGGCAATTTTATGCAGAAATAATAATATATATATATGTGAAGACCTTGGTTGTTGAGCCTAAAATTGAGTTGCTGTACTCTGAAGGAAATACTTCAGTGAAGGTGTACTAAGCCTGTTAAAGCAACACATGATCATATCTGTCATTTTATTATGCCAAATACAGTGAAGAACTACAGGTCAGCCATGGCGCTGTTTACCTTCTATCTTCTGGAGAGGTGAAATCTCTTAACTGAATCCTGCACTTAATCATTCTCAAATCCCAAGCTATAGCTCCTGATCCCTGTTTCGATTTAAAGTAAAATTCATTTTCTGGTGTTCTGTGCGAGTTTGGTTCAGGCTTGACTTAGAGATTTATGAATAGCATTTGCTGTTTGCTTGCTGTCCACTTCAGTGGCTCTGACCCCAGGGTGATTTCCACAAGGCTGCAAAGTGAGGGCACCAGGGAGGGGAGGAGGTGGACTGCGAGTGACTCCACGCTGTGAAACACAGGGCCTTCACACCGGAGCCAAAGCAAATATTTTGAGTATGAGCGAGTAGCATGTTTGATATGAGAATACAAGGATGTCTGAAATGTAGGCCATTTTCCAGTGTTCCTGCCAATTCTACTCCTGGAGAAAGGGCCCTTTTGTTTTATTGTGTGGTGTTGTGTTGTGTTGTGTTACATTTTTCTTCTTTTTGTGGGAGACTGAAAAACAGCCAACCTGATTTCTTGCTAAAAATAGTTTTCTCAATTTTCACAGTGGAGTATTTAGAGCTTAAGAAGAATGAGGAAGCCCTTTGGTCAGAAGGCTTCCTCCAACTGCTGTTCTCCTTCTCCTACTCCTCTACCCCTTCTACCTTGTCCTACTTCTTTTTTGAGATTAGCCTCAAACCCTCACTCAGCTCAAGTGATCTCTGCCCCTCAGCCCCCAGCAGTTGGGACTGCAGGTGGTTCCATGCCGCCTGGATTAGTCCTTGCTTCTTCAAAGCCTCTCCTCCCTGGACTTCCAGGACTGGCAACTGCCTGTTACTCATCATACTACTTTAGGAACCCTCTCAGACTCCAACCAATCCCCCATCGATGAATGCTTCCCAAGGTACTGCTCACGGGCACGCAAATCTCCAAGTGCCGAGCAGAATGCCTGGAGATCGCGTATGTATTTCCCCACACTACCTCAGCGGAATTTCTACACACAGGAATGAATTTCTGCTTAAAAGTTCTTGTTCCATGTTTTATCTCTCTCTGTTTACCTCTTGGACAACCACGCTTATGGTAGTTTCTTCCCACTACCACTTACATAGTTATGAACTGCAAATCTTTGTCTCCAGCACAAAACAGTCTCCCAGTCTCCAGGTCCACTCTCTACCATCTCCGATAGAACTCCACTCACGGGGCCAGTAGGAGCTGTAGTCCCCACTGCACACGCAGTGAAGACTGCACAACTCACAGCTCTAACCTCAGAGGATGGGGATGACATCCACCCATTTTCCACAACCACAAAACTATGGGCGATTCTAGGCTGTTCTTCACGACAAGGAGCAAACACCCAGTCTGGTGAATTCTACCTTTAACTGTCTATATTTAGTTCCATGTCTTAGTTCAGGACTTCACACACTTTCATTTGGATTACCAGTGATGGTCAGCAAGCCTCGGCAAGAGATACCACTAACACAGTGGGAAAAAAGCAAAATGTCACTTCCCCTTTGCATAACATTGGGTAAGTGATTTAATTTTCCTCTTCTAAGAGTATAGCTATTAATTAGTAAAGCATTTAGCAAAAAGAATAAATATGAAATATTTGCAAACTTGACTTCATATATTGTTTTCAAAATGCTTCTGCTAAGCTGCAAACCTTGCAATGCACAGTCCACAGATGGCCATGTCATCCGCCTGCTGACAAATACCCAGCGACTGTTCAGACAAAACCGAAAGTCATTAGCTTGGTATTCAAAGCCCTTCTTGTTCTGTTCCCCGGCCACTCTCCCTCAGGCACCCTGACCTGGCTTTGCACCAATTACAAATCGAATGCCATCATGAATTTAAGAACGAGTTAGATCAAGCAAAGTGAATTTACTTGTGGATGGTAAAGGTTATCTCTGTCATCTACTGCCCCCTGCCAGTCACAAAACGGAAGAGTTGGTGCCAGCTCAGGGCCAAAGGGACACATACCACACTTCCTTGCAATGAATCCCAAGCAACCATCTGCCTTGTATAAAAAATGTATTTAAACACCCAGGGACAGCTTCACATATAATTTTCAGGCTCTTTTAAAGTAACACAAGCTGAATGACAGTGTGAATTTACAACTCAGCTTCTTAAACCACTGTCACTCCTATTCTGATTAAATTCTCTCACCAGCACCTCTACTTTCAATGAGTTCTAGAAAGTAACCCACCTTTCCTTGCAGTGAACCCCCAGTTCCTATGCGCTTACAGGCTAGCCCGAGGGTTGAAGAGAATTTTTTCAAAGGGGTGTTTCCAGAAGAGCTCATGAACCTCCTTTGTAGCTAAAAAGACAGTCACTCCACCAAGGGCAGAGGCACTCAGCAAATGGCAGCCTTCCTTCCCACATCTGGAAGGACGAGGTCCCATGAGGCAAGCTATGCGACTCTGGACCCCATCTGTCTTCCAACCTTCTCTCTTTATGGCAATCAGAACTCACTCATTTCCTGCTACGGATTAAGTGGTCTTTTAAAAATAACCCTGCTTGTTTATTTGAAATAATTAGGAGATCCGGTAAGAATAAATATATACTGACACAATTTTAATGATTAAAGTTAAAGAATTTTAGACTCCCCTATAAGGAATTCTGAGGACAGAAAAGTGTGTTTCCTTATTCTGGTGTTGTGATCATAAATGCACATGATCCATTTGTCTGCAAATAATAATTGTATTCAATAATCCATGGTTCACAGACAAATAGAAGCTTGGATATTTTCTGTCTGTAACATCAGTCTACCAAATGCTTCCTTTCACTGAACATTATTATATTTCATGCAACACTATATTTCTGAAATATTAATCTGGGCAATTTCCATTTCTTATACTCCTAACTCCATCCCACTCCCCCAGTAAAGCTACCATTTTATGCTTATTTCCTCAAGGGAAGGATGTGAGGAAAGCAGACGTCTGACAAAGGGAAAATGTTAATATCATTCTGAGTTTTCTTTTTTTAAAAAATTTTAAAAACAAAAAGAAGAATAAAAACAATACAGAATTTCAAAACAAAATAGCAGGAGACTAACATTGGTTAGTATATTGCATATTGTTAACTTCAAAGTAGCTGTTCAGATTACAAGATATAGGCATGACAAAATGATCAGTCTTTCTGAGTTTTCTACTTGAGATAAATTCTTTAGAGCAGTGATAGCAAACCTATGGCACACGTTATCATGGTCTTTGTTTAAGACAAAAGAGGCTAATGTACGGTTATTTTTTCTAAACTAAAATCTCAGTATTCAGGCTTAATTGCAGTGTTGGCACTGTGATAAATAAGTGGCTTTGAGTTGTAGTTTGGCACTTGGTCTCTAAAAGGTTCACCATCACTGACTTAGAGGAATAAAAATGCAAAAACAAAAGAGTTGAAAGGGAGTCTATATTGTTTAAAAATTTTATAGATTTTATACATGGATTGAGAAAAAGGAAGGAAAGAGACACAGAGGAAATGAACGACAACCTGATGAACACGGGCCGAGATACAGAGACTGAGACAGCCACACCAGAAACCAGCATGGGCCTCAAAGGGAAGGAAAGCACGCGTCTCCTTGGGAAGAGCCCTTCTGAGGTGGCACGGTCAGATGATGACCCCAGGCAGGTTGGACCTGTGTTGACAGCAAGGTGTGACAATGGTAGGCTTATCCTTGTGTCCCAGTGAGGCCCAGGAGATACGAAGATGTTGCCAAGAACCAAAGAGACCAGGCATATAGGACCCAACTCAGCAGGATCCTCAGGGATCAAAGGTCAGAGTGCAAATGCAGGAAATGACCTCTCCCTGCCACAGAGATGGGCAGCACACGCTTTTCAAGTTCCCAAGTCTCAAGCTATTCTGCCAAACCATTCTCATCCTTATCTATATACCTATTCTGGGTAGAAAACTCTGGAATTTACAAAGATTTAGTTTTTCCACCTCAGTGAAGTAGGTGTTTGAAATAAAAACTAGGCCAAACTAGAAAACAAAAAGTGGAACTTTAAATATGTATATAAATAATTTTTAGCCCTTGCCATTCCTTATAAATTGCCCATTATTTTAATATACTTTACATGCGAACTGGTTATTAGCACTCATTCCTATTCATGTTCCCACATACCCTATTTGTCATCATGGCCCAAACATTTATTGATCGTTTACACATTAAGACTATATTCAATTAGATTACATGAACGGTACATTTTAGGTAGTGAAATGTATCTTAATTTTTTACAGAGGTTTAAGGAGAGAACACAATAACAGAAGTGAACAGATTCATGAAGAAGTCAGTGAGGCCATTATAATACATTTCTCACCAGATATAGGAAAAACAGGGCCAGTTTGAAATGCTTCCAGCGATGAATACTTGAATTAAGCAACACTGCTACTGCTGCTGCTAAGACAGGACACATAGAGTTTGACTGATGATGCAATTTTCACATCCATATCTACTTTGAATCTTTTTAAATGTTGGAAGTATTTCAGAGTTTGAACCAGTTATTAAGCTACCAAAAAAACACTCCACTGAAGTTGCACTTCAAAGCTGGTAATTAGAATGATACTCCACCCCAAATCACACTGCTGCTCTCCATCTCAGCGTTCTCAGATGCCTCAAGACGTTCAGTGTGCTACGGGTGAACAAAGAGCTCTGCCAGGCTGGCACGGTCTGCAGGGGAGACTCACAAAGACGGCTTCTCTTTTTAGCTTCGGCCTCTTTCCTCCCACAAGAAGGAAACGATCTATCTGACACATTTCTCAAGGATTCTTTTATTCTGTCACTTCTCAAGCAGAGAGTAAAAAACACCTTTCTTCTTCCCTTACTAATATATTTTGTGATTTTTTTCTTCAGTCCAGGAACTCTGAAAATCTGCCCAAAGTCATTTTCGTGGACTCACATAGAAAACTGCATTATTCTCCTAAAAATGGAAGAAATTGTTTGTTTCACTATGAAAACATATGTTTTATATACGTGCATATGCATGTATCTTTGATATAAAATACTGAGGAACAGCTATATTAACAGTAAAATGAGAGCAATTCAAGAGAAGCTAGGAAATAAGAATATACAATAAAGACTAAAGCTCAATTTAGATTTTGATGGACATTTGTACATTGAACAGCCCAAAAATCCAAATTATAAAATTAAAGTTTCATATTCACAGGTAATCCAAACCATAGAAATAATTAAGGTTTACAGCTAGGACCAATCTAGTTAACATCACAGCAAACTGGCTTAAGAATTACACTCACACAACAGGAAGAAGCGATGTTGTGGTGAGATAACAACAGGACCACCCGAGCAGTCTCCTAACACGCGGAACTGTTTCTGGCATGAAGGCAGCAACAACAAGTGGAGAGGGGATTGAAAATGTAGAAACAATAAAAATTCAAAAGCTTACCATAAAAAAGAAAATATTTTTAAACTCATTGGTAAAGGCAGTGAGTGTATTTTTAAATGACTATGAAAGACCAACACGGATCTTTAAGAACTCATAGTTTATAGGAACACTGGATTATTTGGATTGTTTCAAATGTCTTACCCTTTTTTTGTTGTTTTTTAAACTGATATAATCAAACAAGATTTTAATTAGTTCTGTTTCTTTTAACTAGATTATAATTAGCATCCCATTCATTTCTAATAAATTTTCTAATAACAATTGAAACGTGGGGGAATGCCACAAGGGTACATTTAATGAAAATATAGTATGTTTTATAAAGCATATAAATAGTTTCTTATGGATCAGCTTTCTTAACTTTAGTTTGACTCCAAAACACAAACATAATCTCTTTATAATGAACAATTCTGAAAATATTATGTGTAATTCAATATACTAATGATATTAGGAGAAAATCTTTTAATTCACTTTAATTTTCAAGTGAGTTCATAAGGTTCAAAATATTCAAATATTGTCCTTATAAACTGCTTTTTCAATCGTATGACTACTTTAAAACTGAACAACAACCAAAAAAAACACAGTAGCAAGTCAAGATATTAACAACCCTGAAACAATAATTCTCCATTTCATAAAAATAAGGTATATCATGTATCCTTCTTCCTCAAAAGCTATGCAAATTGAATATTCAAAAGGTAACTAATTGCTACCAAGTAAAGTATCTATCTAATAAACTGTTCATACAAAATAATACCTATTATAAAGAACAGAAACCTTTCAATATTTATAAAATTTAATAGCACAACTATTTTGAAAATAATGAAATACTACAGTCATACCATTAGTCAAACCACAACAAAACCGAAACTAAAACCAAACACAATTAATTATGTTTGCATTCCCTATAGAAATAAAAATGAAGTAAGAAATTCAAAATGTTTTACCACTCAATTTTAGCAAGTTAACTGAAGTAATCAGTAGTAAAACAGAAATAATAGTCATCTACCCATTTATACTAACCCTTTCTCTAGGTAGTAAGAACAATGACCACATATATTTGGAAGCAAGGGATAGAATTAAATCAATGTCTTTGACAAAAGAACACACTTTAAATTCCAGTTTTTCAGAATGATTTTCTTAATTTTAATCAATACATAAGTATTTCCAAATATATTAAAATAATCCTCAAAAATATTTTTACAGGTTTGTTTTTGAAAATTTTTTTGCCCTACCAACACCACTGGCATTTTCTTGGTTATTTACATGTAGTGTAATATTGCTTATCCTTTTTCCTTGAGTGTGTGTGCAAGGAATTCTGTATAAGAATCCAGTTTACTTGTTACTTTAAAGTGTTAATTTTTTTAGCTTGACAAGTAAACATAAAAGTCTTTTTTTACTGCCTTTTGAGTATTTTGATAGGAAAGAAAACATAAAAGCGATTACATGCTGCTTCAGGTGATCTGAGTCAGACAAGTTCCTCATCCTGACCTGAAAATCCCCAGAAATCAAGATGAGTAGAATATGTCTAGATGACAAACTTAAATACACTTGTTATTTAAGTGTGAAAAGAGACAGTCAATTGAGATAGGACAGCATGCTGGTGATATTGATCTACACCTTAAATCATAACAATTGCAAACTAACCATAGTACTTCCTTGCTAACCACAGATGTTCTAACAGACCTTTCTTCCAAGTGGAAATTATAAAACACAATGTCTCAAAAAGATCAGACCTACACTCAATTTACAGTTTGCTTGCTAAGTACTGACACTTACATCGATCATCTAAGAGCTGCAATACACAGTACTAGAGCTAAAATAACTGCAACTCGCCCCATTTCTCAAGCCAGATCCCCAAGAATGTTCTCAGATTTACAACTGTCCAAAACCCCTACTTCCCTAATTCCAGCATACACATACAAATTCAGCAAAATCCTATTGTTTCCACCACCTCAATATATCTCCAGCGCATCCCCAGTGCATCCTTGCCTCTGTTTCCGCCAGCGGTGTTCAGTTTTGTCCTCACACTACTGACACAACAGTCTCTATGCCTCGGGCTTCTGCATTTCCTGTGATTGCCTAATCCTACTCAGAGTGAGGGTTTTGTCCCTCAGTTTTCTCTTTCAGTTTCCGTCTATCTGCAATATCCAGATCCCTAGTTTAGAAAACAAAGCATCCATGATCTGGTCTCTATTGATCTATTTAGATTTACTCATTTCAAATGCTCTCATATTCCATACTTTAAAAACCACTGCCGGTTTCTTTAACATCCCAGGGCCCTTCGTGCTACTGGGTTTCTATTTTATCCTTTGCCTATATAACTCTTCCCTTCCTAGTCTACCCTCATCATAGAAATTTGTCTGGGAAATCTGACTGGCTGAGTAATTCCACATAGAAGTAATTACATGCTCATGGGAATGCTGACTGCATTCCATAGGTACAACCCAGCCCCAATATCTCCTTATTACATAGTTAGATGTTGTATCTCCTTGTAAATTCCTAGAGAATAGGAACCATATTTCACTCACCTTCACACCCAAAACACCTAAAACAGTGCATGCCTGACAACTCTTCATTCATACTTATTGAAGGAGTCTAAAAAGATAACACAAAAACATGTACTGCCTTCCTGAGGTGAGAGCTAGGTCCAATTACAAAACATAAGTATCTCTCAGAACTACAGACTAGCTTAATAAAGAAAGGTATAGGTAGGCTGCAAATTTTTGCCTTTCATATTTTAAGCAGACATCACTACTAAGTTAAGTCATATATAGATACACCAAGTGAATGAGCACTTAACAAAGTTTCGTTCTTTGGTCTTTGGGAGTCTGTGCACACACAGCCCAAAGAGCAGTATTTTTCCAGTGTAGCTGATAACCTCAATTCTATATTAATTAAACCATAATGTCTCTGTCTATGCTAAGTATTTTCAATTTAGAACCCCGAAGGTTTAAAATGTGCTAATGAGTACTGGGCTCTAGAAAGAGAACTAGCACAAGGTTAAGAAACCTGGGTTCTGCCAGTGGCTTTTCCTCATGTGAGAACTGATTCTTACATGCTTCAATCCATAAAATACTAAAAAAAAAGAATCTGACAAAACAATTTTAAGAGGTTAAAAAGTTTAACATTACTGAAACTAAGAAAACAGAAGTTAAGTTTTTAAATAATGCATGTGAAACATGAAAATGCCAATTATCCCTAATTGATCTATAAGTTTTATAAACTTCCAAACAAAAATTTTATGTAAATTTTTGTGGGCCTGAGAAGCTGATTTAAAGATTCATATCAAATAAGGTGACAAACAGCTAAAACAATTTAAGAAGATGTCAAGCCTAGTTATAAAGCCATGTATTCATGGCAATGCGGTGGTGCTACCAGAATCCACAAAATGAGTAACACAACAGCATGTAAAGCTGGGGAACAGTCTCATTCATACATGGACACTTGGTATGTAACAAAGGTCGCCTTAAAGTCAGGAAAAACGGGCTGCACAATGAATGCTAGTGGGTCGATGGTTATGTGACCCAATGGAAACATTAGACATACAACCTCATTCGCAAATGTTTGAAATAAGGACTGTGGATAGACCTCAGCCTTAGAGCTCACTGTTTGTACTCAAAAGGCCCCAGCTTCAATCCATAGTACTGCAAAAGGAAATAACAACTATCATAGTAATATATAGTAGTAAATTTTAAATACTTTAAGGTACTAAAAGCAGAAATTTTCATACTCCTAGATAAAAATATACACAAATATACTTAAGGCTTTTGACCAAGGAAGATTTTATAAAATTAGACATCTGTTATGGTTTACATCTCGGGAGTCCCCCAGAGGCCTCCAATGTTTGGAAGGTGGCTGCATCATGGAGGCTTGTGACTATCGGTGGATTTGTCCGTCCAGTTCAAGCCAAACCACTCCTAGGAGGTGGAGCCTAGCTGGGGGCGGGTCACTGGCACGTGACCCGGAAGAGCACGTCCCCTCCCCGCCTCTTCCTCCTCCACACTTCCGGCCGCCATGATGGCCCTTGTCCCTGGCCTGCTGTTTGTGCTATGGAGCTTTCGGCGCGGACTGAGCTGCTCTTCTCTCAGTTGCAGGTGTCAGGTCTGTGCGGATGAGCGTGACTAAGGCAGCATCAAAGCACAAACTGTGGAGAAACACCAAAGTTTAACTCCATTAACAATGAGACGGTCACCATGAGTGATGTCAGAAGAAGCGGAGGAAGCGCGGTGGCGTCTGAGCGGAGCTGCAGTGCAGAGCGGGACGCGGGCGGCGGCCTGGAGTGGAGGGGCGCCGCGCCCACTCTGCAGAGCCGGGACCGCCGCCCACAGGCACAGAGCCCGCCCGGAGGCCCTGAGCTGCCGGGAACCCACTCCCCAGACCCCGAGGGCGGCCTGGCCGCGGAGCCTTCCCCGCCGGGCGGGCCAGCGTGTGCTCAGGGCGCGGCCCGCGGTGCGTGGAGCAGGCCAGGAGGCCCCACACAGCCAGCGGCAGGCCCGCCGGGCTGCCAGGGAGCCCCACCCGTCGGCCCGCTGGTGCCCCGGGAGAAGCCACTGCGACCGGACGCACACCCGAGGACTGCCAGCCCCGAGGCCCCTGGGCTGGGAGCGCGTCCCCACGCGGCCTGGCAGAGTGGCCCTGTGGAGAGCGGGGGAATTTGTCGCTCACTCAAGCAGCCTGCCAGGAAACGCAGCGCGGAGAGAGAACAGGTGTCTGGTCTGCAGCCATCCCAGTCTGCGCAGTGGGGACTTTAAATCAGACGGACCCTGGAAGTGCAGGACTACAAGCGCTGGACTCTTCAGAAGTATCTCTAGAAGGTCGTGGAAAACCGCAGGACACACAGGTGGGGACACTCAGCTGCTAAAAGTGAGGTTGGAGGGGGGAGACTGAAGCCCTGCCCTGCGCCCAAGCAGCTCCTCAGCTGTGCTGCATCCAGAACAACACAGGAAACACCTGAAATAGTGTAAACTAACACATGGAGAGGGTCCAACCAGTCTTTCCAGTTTGAGCAACCACACCAGCTGGAACCTGATCACTCTGTGCTAAACTTTTCATTTACACATTTCTTCATTCTTTACTCATGAACAAATGACCTTCGATCTGTTCTATATGCCACCACTGTGCTAGACAAGTGCCCTCATGGACATCAGGACAGTGAGGGGGGACAGTTACTATGAATTCATACAAGATGGTACAGAGGACAAACAAAGTCACCTTGGCAGGCCCCTGGAACAGCAGGAAAGACAAATACAGGGTTGATAAAATCAAATCCCACAGCCTTCTGTTATCATACTTTAATTCTCACTCACTTTCAAAAATTATTATAATTGATTGTTAGTAGAGCTTTTGTCTATAATAGTAGGCATTTGAGGTTGGAAGCAAACTTCTTTGTCCTGTACCATAAACCATGAGTGTACCCAGATGTATAAACGTTCCCCAGGAACAGGTTCATCCTCTATACAAGAAAATGTTAGACAAGATTGCTAAAGCATTTTTAAACTCTACTTCTAAAAATACTAACGACTAAATTGTAAAATTTGATAAATTGATGCAAACGTTAATAATAAAATATTTAATTTTTAAGGTATGGTTACATGGTCAAAAATTTCATTAGAACTGCAATAGGCTTAACTCAAGTTCCCATTCACATTATATTGTAAAATGAGATTGCAAATTATATCAGGTTAAAATTTTGGAACTAAATGCTAGTATTTATTCTTATTTCTCTGTAGCTCATTTACAATGAAATTACATTGGCCACATTATTCTAAAACTGTTAAAAGATTATATTTTGTCTTTCGCCAGAATCATTTTGGTGATGATGCCTTTGCAAACATTCTTTTCAAACTCTAAAAGTATTTTATTATTATAGCTCTAACTGTGTTGTAATTGTCAGTCCTTTAATAGAATAATTGAAGATCTAATTACTAAAGAGGAAACTTTTCAACTGTTTTTTTATGAAACCCACTGCTATTCTCTGGGGCCTGTGGAAGTGCCACTTTAAGTACTTATTGGGAGGTCTTCAGATAGATAGTTATGCTTTTTCTCCCTTGATGATCTGAATGTTATTAAAAAACAAAAATCAAGCTGTTTATGGAAAAAAAATTCCCTTATCTCAATTCACTAGTTCCCTCCTTATCTAATGGAATAAGATAGGAGCTGTTTAATAAATAATATTGAATAAATTAGCAACTGGCTGCACAGAAAGAGAGTACCACACTAGGGAGCCTTGGTTCTTCCCCCAGTTTAGCACTACTGCCTCAGAGAAACACATTCAATCTGTATGTTCTTCATGCACCAATCCATTAATTCATTCTGAAGTATTTATTCAGTGTCAAACCACCCATGGAAATACACTGAATAAAATAAAGTTTCTTGCTTTAAGCAGGTTACTCATAAGGCACCAAAATACAAAACAATGTTGTGCTTGCTGCTAACATGTGCATATGTTCTTTAAATGATTCTCTTCTGTGAGAATGAGGACCTTTACAAAAGGCAAAGGCACAAATAACAGAACATGCTGTCAGAAGAGAAACAGAAACTCTTATATGAGGTGAAGAAAAAACATTCAGACAGAAGAGAACGTGCAAAGCCATGACGTCGCAGCCCACCAGTGGTCAGAATGAAAGCCATCAACTTGCCTCAGTTTACGTGCGCCATGGTTTATTAGTCACCCTGGGCTGTCATTTAAAAAGACTATAGTCTGAGTGAAGTAACAACAAAATGTATTTCCTTGTAATTCTGGAGGCTGGAAGTCCCCAAACAAGGTGGCCACTGCTTTGGTTCTTGAAGAGAGCTCTCCTCCTGTCTTGTAAACACCCCCTGTCTGTCATATCCTCACATAGCAGAAAGATATTTCTTCTCCTCCTCCCCTTCTTCCTTCTTTTTTCTTCCTCTTATTTTTCTTCTCCTCCTCCTCCTTCCTTCTCTTCTGTTTCTTCCAAAACCACCAACCCTGTCAGATCAAAGTGTCATTTAATCCCTATTACTTCCTAAATGCCCTATTTTCAAATTCAGTCACAGTGGGGATTAGGGAATCAACATATACATTTTGGGACACAATTCAGTTAATGGTTCCTGGGGAGGGAGAAAAGTATTCAACAATATGAGAAAAACTAAGACAGGAATGTGAAAAAGATCCAGATGCAATTTTTTAAGCTATACTTACCATTTAGGTAGGTTAGGCATGGATGAAATAGGTTAAAGAAGAGCCCATTCACAGGCATACAATTGGGAGCTGTGATCATGCCAGTATAAAGAAGGCAGAGTCAGTGGACCAGGCCAAGCACACACAGCTTGGGAGGAAGAGTGAGGCACTAAGGGCACTGCCCAGGGTTCTGCGTGAGAAGGTAGAAGGTCAGTGAGGATGCTTCCAAGAGGGGCAAATGCCAGACAGGAGCAGACGCTAGAGCCCAGGAGATGCTGAGCAAGGCAGAATGCAATGACACTGAGAAACCTGTGAGAATCAGCAACTCAGGATATCTCACGAATAATTGCAGATGCTACTCTGGAGATACTAAGACAACAAAAGATGAACTCCCTGGAAACGTTTAAAGCATAATAGAAAAGAGACATGAGGAAATCAAGAAAGAACCCAGAAGCACTGGCTTGAAGGGCCTGTGAGAGCTCAGTCCCTAAACTGTCAAGGTCGGAGGTCTCCTTGCTGGGAAGAAGTTCCCGCAGCCCAAGGGCGGCAGAATCCCCAGACCGCAGTGTCTGCAAATGCTCACTCGCCACCGTCATATCTTCACCAAGAAATGTGCCCACCGGGACAAATTGTGACAAAGTTGAGTAGATACCAAGCAATGATTTAGAAAAGAAAAGAGGAGATAAAGAATGCCCTAGTCCTAAGGTTGTATAATAAATTCATACATAGAGAAGAAAGATCTAAGTGGATGTTTTCCCTTTTAGAAAGAGATAGGAGAACCTTAATTATGTTTATGGAGGATAAAAAGAAGTCACTGAAAATGCAAAAGAGGGAGAACCAATAAACAAAGGTGGTAAAAGGATCTTCATCTATACCTGCAGTGTTCAAACACAATGATTAACACACTTGTAAGAAGCTGTGGTGGCTCATGCCTGTGACCCCAGCTCTGGAGACTGAGGCAGGAGGACTGGTGTAAGTAAAGGCCAGCCTGAGCTACATAGTGAGGCCCTGCCTCAAAAAATAAAATTTATAGGAGAGGAAAAGGAATACCTACTACCATTTGGCAATCAATAGGACAATAATGTAATAGTAGCTCATACTTTCTAAGTGTTTCATAATTAGGGCTGTTTTGTTCTGTTTTGTTTTGTTTTACTTTTTTATTTTTAACAGAATAAAACCAAACAAAATAAAAGAGAATAAAGCCAGTCAAAACAAAACAGTGAAAGCAATACAGGATTTCAAAACAAGATAATAGGAAATCAACAATGGCTGCCATAATTCCTCCTGTTATCTTCAAAATAGCTGCTTATACCAAAAAGCGTATAAAAATCAAATAAAACAGTACAGAAGGAAACCAATCAGAACAAAACAATGAAAGTAATATGGTACTTCAAAACAAGATAATGGAAAATCAACAATTATTATTATAATATGCCTTGTTACCTTTGAAATAGCTGTTCATGCCATCAGATATAATAAAATCAAACCAAACAAAGCAGAATAAATCAATCAAATCAAAACAATGAAAATGATACAGCACTTTAAAACAAAATAATGGGGGATTAACAATGGCTTCATCTTCCCTTTTTAGACATTTTCTCCCCTTTCACTTTCACAGTATCTATTGCACATTTTGGATACCACTTACTCCTTCAGTTTTTTATACTAGGGTGACAACATGATGTTCACCTATGTGAGTCCAAACCATTTCACCCAAGAGCATGATCACAAGTTGCATCCATTTGCCTACAAGAGGCTCATGATTATACTTCTTCATGGCTGAGTAACTTTCTATTGTATAAAAATGCTATGTCTTTCTTATCCTTTCTGCAGCTGATGGACAAGCTACCCCTGCTTTTTTTTCTGGTTCCCTGTCACATGCAGCATTGTTTTCTCTGGTTGGACTTTCAGTCTATGAATTTCCTTTCAAGTTAATGTGTTTCTTGTATACCACATATTGATGGATCTTGTTTCTTGATCCACCCTGCCTGTGTTTCTTTTTATTGGTGAATTGAGGCCATCCACATTAATGGTTATGTCAGCATGCACTGGCTCATGTCTGCCATGCTTTTTCCTGCTGTTGGCCCCTACTTTTCACTCTATTCAATTGTCTACCCCACTTGGTTATCCCACTCTGCTGCTGTTCCTGGGACTGTGGTCTTTTTTATCACTCTCCAGAATGTCCTTCATAGTCTTTGTAGGGTTGGTGTGGTGGTCACAAATTCCTTCCGTTGTTCTTTGTCATGGAAATATTTCTCCATTAATTTTGAAAGATAGTTTTGCAGGTACATCAATTTGGATTGGAAGTTGTTTTCATTCAGGACTTGAAATACTTCACTCCAAGATCATCTTGACTTGATGGTTTGTGTTGAAAACCAACAAATGATTCTTATAGGTTTTCCTTTATAGGTGACCTGTATCTTTTCTCTAATAGTGTTTTAGATTCTGTTCTTGTGCTGAATTTCTGGGATCACGATTATTATTTTTTTAACACCAAGAACATCTATTAGAAAAGAAGAAAGTTATGAGATACCCTCATATCTTTCCTTAAGAAATTAGAAATAAAAGACAGAATAAAACCAAGAACAAATAGAAGAAAACAATAAAAATCAGAAAACAATCCCTTATGAAAATGATCATTTTTCATTAAAATTAATATTTTGATTCTTACATTTCTGTAAAAATATAAAAAACTCAGAGTAGTCTAAATAACTTTCATAAAGGAACAAAATTAGAGCTCCAACTCTACCCAATTCCATGACTTATCACAAAGTTACACCAATCTTGACAAAACAGCATTGATATCAAGATAAACAAAACACCAAGGTACCAATATGAAGTCCCAAAATAGATAACCACATAGCAGACAATTGATTTCTGACAAGGATGCAAAAGCAATTAAGTGGAGAAAGAACTGTACCTTCAATAAACATACCAGAACAACTGGATATCCACAGGCCAAAAAATATCCCAAACCTTCTAGCACATCAACATTTTCTTAAGACATCCAAAAGACAACTCAAAATGGCTCACTGGGTTGGTTAACATAAACACAAGTGTGACCTAAGTCATTGCTTTGGCTTTCTTTCAGGGACAAAAAGACTGGGACAAGGTATGGAAGGGAAGGCAGACCATAAGAGGAGTTCAGTGGAGGGAGGCATTGAATTTAATACTGGACAGGCCATGTGGATGACACAGGAGGCCATCGTGCTTCTTTTAACTCGCTTAGCTATTTTTATATACATATACATAAACATATAGATAATTTTTCTCTCAGCTTGTCACACTAAAAAAACAATACGATGTTCATACGTGTGACCTACTGATGTCACTAATAAGCGTGCTCTCCAGGCACATCCATCTGCCTAAAAAAGAGTCCAGTTTATCATTCTTTATAGCTGAGCAATATTGCATTATATAGAACTATCAAATCTTTTTTGTCCATTCCTCAGTTGATGGGCATTTAAGTTGTGTCTAAGATCTGTCTATTATGAACTGTACATCTATAAACATGGGTGAACATATATCACCATGGTATGATGTTTTTGGTTCTTTTGAGAAGTTACCCAGAAGGGGAAATGGGTCAAATGGGACCTCCCATCCTAGCTTTTTTGGGGGGAATCTCCACACTGACTTCCACAGTGCTTGCACCAGTCTGCATTCCCACCAAAAGTGGAAAAGGGTTCCTTTTTGTCCACAGCCCTTCCAGCATTTGTTAGTGGTTGACTTCTTAATACTAGCCTTTCTTTCTGGGGTGAGGTAGAATCTCAGTGTTGTTTTCATTTGTAACTCTTGAATGACCAGTGTGGCTGAACATTTTTTCACATGTTTATTTCTGTTTGTATTGCTTCATCTGAGAAGTGTGTGTTCATCTCAGATGCCCATTTTTGGATTGGGTCTTTAAATCTTGGAGGACTGATTTTTTAAAGTTCTTTATATGTTCTCAGTAGTAATCTTTTATCTGAGGGACAGCTGGCAAACATTTTCTCCCACATCGTGGGTTGTCTCTTCACTCTGTTGGTTGTTTCCCTTGCTGTGCAAAAGCTTTCCATAGGATGAGATCCCATTTGTTGATTCTTTGCAATAAGTCCTGTGCAGTCTGGCTTTTATTCATAAAGTCGTTGCCTACACCAATGTCTTCAAGAGTTTTACCTACTCTATCTTCCAGCAGATTTAATGTTTCTGTTTGAATGTTGAGATCTTTAATCCATTTAGATTTTAGCTTAGTACATGGTGAAAGATATGGATCCAGTTTTAATCTTCAGCATGTGGAAAGCCAGTTTTTGTGACACCATTTATTAAAAAGGCTATCTTTCTTCCAGTGAATGTGTTCGGCACCTTTGTCAAAAATAAGGTAGCTTAGTGTGTCTGGAGTTGTTTCTGTATTTTCTAATGTATTCCATTGATCTTCGGGGAGTTTTTTGTTTTTGTTTTTGTTTTTTGTTTTGTTTTTTTGCCAGTACCACACTGTTTCTATCACAGTAACTTTATAGTATAATTTCAGGTCAGCAATTGTGATGCCTCTGGTTTTGTCTTTGTTGCCCAGAATTGCCTTTGCTATTCTAGGTTTCCTCTGATTCCAGATGAATTTTTAGGATTGTTTTCTCTAGTTCTATGAGGTGTGCTATTGGAATTTTGATTGGGATTGCATTGAATCTGTATAACAGTTTTGGAAGTAAGGTCATTTTCATTATATTGGTTCTTCCTATCCAAAATCAAGGGAAATCTCTCCATTTTCTAATATCCTCTTCAATCTGCTTCTTCATAGTACTATAGTTTTCAATATAGAGATCTTTTACATCTCTCATTAGATTGACTCCTAAGTATTTCATTTTTTTTGGATGCTACTGTAAAAGGTATTGTTTACCTGATTTCTCTCTCAGTGAGTTTGTTATTCGTGTACAAGAAGGCTATTGAGTTTTGAGTACTGACTTTGTAACCAGCTACATTACTAAATTTTCTTATTAAATCTAGAAACTTTTTGGTGGAGTTTTTGGGATCTTCTAGGTAGAGTATCATGTCAACTGCAAATAATGATAGTTTAACTTTTTTCTTTCATATCTTTATTCCTTTTATTTCTACCTCTTATCTAAATGCTTTGGCTAAAGTTTCCAGGACTATGTTGAATAAGAGTGGAGACAGTGGACATCCTTGTCTTGTTCCTGATTTGAGTGAAAGCTTTCAGTTTTTGTCCATTTAGTATGATGTTGGTTGTTGGTTTGTCACAGATGACTTTTATCAGGCTGAGATGAAGACCATCTATTCCAATTCTCTGTAGAGTTTTTATCATGAATGGGTGCTGGACTTTGTCAAAAGCTTTCTCTGCATCTATTGAGATAATCATATGATTTTATCCTTGGCTCTGTTAATATGATGTATTACATTTATAGATTTACATATGTTGGACAATCCCTGCATCCCTGGGATGAATCCTACTTAATC
>RJWM01035389.1:0-18968 GCA_004363535.1 Dasyprocta punctata
AATCTCAAAGTGTTGTTCAGATGGGCAGCAGAGGTGCTGAGATCCATACTAAGACTTCCTAGCCTTGAAGTGGAGGCCAGTCTGCACCTTACTGGCAGGTCTCCATGTGGGATTGTTTTCCAGTACAATGAGGTAACGGTTTTCACTAAAGAGACTTGCAAACTGTGCAGTCACTTTCAGAGTCTGAGGACCTGGGGGAGGGAAAAGGAGCCAGCTATTTGGAAGAGGTGGTTCAATGTCACCTGGTGTGGTGTTCAAAGTCACAGGATTTTCAAGAGGAGGAGGAAGTTCCAGGAAAATATTCCAAACTTGAGACTTACAAAAAAATCCTCATGTTACGTGGGCATGTCCTTCCTTTTAAAGAGCTGGGTAGAATACTTATTGCTGGAACAGAATCCATTTCTCATTGAGGCAATGGAAAAGATTTCTTTCTGAGATGGTCTTTTATTTCATGTGAAGCCGCTCTTTGTGAGGATTGTGCTTCCATGTGTAAGCTTCTGCCTGTGCTTATGTGTGAGTGTGTGTTTGTGCATGAGCGTGTTTGTGACTGTGGACGGTGTAAGTGGGCACCCACATTTTCCCAGCCTGCCGCCCATTTTTGAATTCCACAGAGTATTCGCTGGAGCCATAAGGAAGCAATAATTATCAAGATTGGCAAGAATGGAAGCATCAGTTCAATTTAAAAACAATTTCAATGGCCAAAGATAAGATCGTGTTTGGTTGAAGGGCAGAAGATAATTTTCAGGAATTTGGGGGTGGAGGAGTTAAAAAAAATCTTTTGTGAAGATATCTGATTATTTCCTCTGTATTAGTCACTAGAATATGTGAGAATTACTTCAAATGTGTCACTGTTAACTTCACAAAGTCAGAAGCTTCTGCTTGTGCAGAGAAACACATTGCAATACATAAAATAAATTAAGAGCAAGAACAAGTGATTTCTCTAACAAGCTACAAACAAACAAGGAAAAATCCCAGTCCCACAGGGACAGGCCAGACAGGGCGCCCCCCACGGTATACGACTTGCCTTGGTGTAAGATTTATAAAGCGTTGATCCACCAGAGGGAAGTGATGGGGTTTGAAAGAGCCTCTGGTTGTTGTCTAATTTCCAAATATGTGAGCTTTTTAGATTCCAGTTAGCATGATGAGGAAAAGGCAATTAGGCAGATCCCAAATCACCCACAGTTCTGGGGGGCTGGGAGATTCTTGCCTGGAAGTGGGGAATGCACAGTGTGGACCCCTCTAGCCATGCTCTGGGCTCAGCCTGGCTCTGCCTCACTGGGGTGGTGCCAAGCCATCCCCCAGCCTGGGACAAGTCAACAGTTTAGGACCTTACTCCATGCTATGGACACAACACCCCATCTCCCCACAGCAGACTTGGCACAGAAATAATCCTGAGATAAGGGGAGCAGAGATGGTTTGATTAGGCAAGTGGTGAACCTCTTTGGTTTATAGGAAACTGGGGGGATTCTTTGTGGGTCAGCTGGTTTGTTCAGCCAGGGTGAGCTGAGGGTCCTAATGTTCCGGGTTGGGTTCTGGGCTGCTATCCTTCCTTCCCAGAGTCTGCTAGGTTGAAGGGTACCGGCAGAGTCTTAGGATACTGATGCTGGGGTCCAGCATCTAACCTTTCTCCTGTGCCCTCTCCTCCCTGCTGGCCCTGAGGTGGTCCTGTCCCTTCCCAGTTCACTAGTGTAGCCCAGCAGGTGTGTCAGGGAGCACCTTGGCTCTGCTTCTCCTGGTCTTGGCTCAGGGCTGGGCGGGCATTCCTGTGGGAGGTGGGCTCATGGGGTGACAGAGTGTGCAAAGCCAGAACACTCTGCAGAGCACGGGGTTGACATCGGTCCCCATCTGAACCAGCTCATGGTTCAAGGAGTGAAGAAACCCTCTGGTGTAGGGATCAGCTTCCTGCAGGTCAGACCTTCCCTGGAGTTTTGGGCTGGCAGCAGCCTTTGGGACGTGAGAGTGATGAGAGGCTTCTCTTTGTGAGCCCTGGGCCACCCTTTATTATGAGAATGTCCAATTACAGCTGCCAGTCCCTGGGTCTGCCCTCCTGCTTGGCCTCTGTGGGAGTTGAACGCTCATGACCATATGATTTCCACTCCTGCCATCATGTGCCAAAAGATGATGTGGGGACCTTTTAGTGTTTATCCAACAATTCATCCTGCAAGAAAAAAATAACAACAACTGAGGAACAATCATTCTGTTACAGGCAGCTGAGTTAGACAGAAATATTATAGGCAGTCAGACAGGGCTAGGCCCTCAAGGAAACCGGCACAGAGGACCAGAGGTCTTGGTGACCTTGGAAGAGACACACACCTCTTGCTGCAGGCCAGGTATCAAGACAAAAGGCAAAACAAATACACCCATATGCTAAGGATTGATATTCTAAATAGTTCTATATCATCCTGAGGAAGTCAGGAATCAACATCCCACCCTTTTACAGGAAGAGTCATTATCATTACGCATCCCTTGCTTACTACGTGACTCACCTCCCCATTTGTCCTTGATTTAATCAATTCTTATTGGTTAACCATGGTTATGTCCCACCTTATGCCCATCTGCCTTGCGAGTTCCCAGTTTTCCCCATCATAGTTTTACTCTATAAAAGTCCCTAAATATGACAGAATCTTTGGCAACCCACTCGGGCCCCCTTCTGTCCCTCAGACAGAAGCTTTCTTTCTCTCAATAAATATCTTCTGCTCTTACCCTCCGTTGTTCCTAAAATTCATTCTTCGATTTTAGAGAACACGAACTTGCGTCGTACGTATAGTAGGTTGGGAGTTTCATTCCTCCACATCATTCGGAGGTCCGGGATCATTTTTCCTATATCATTTGGAGGCCCCAGCGAGATTGTTTTCCTAAATCAGTTCTATACTCAGTGATCTATGTCATCTAAAATTTCAATAAAAAAATCTTCAGTATGGTAATGCAACCCATTGAGATATAAAACCACTTTTAGGATACCTGTTCTTGTCCAGTGGCCTAAGCCTTCTCTTTAACCTTGTTGTGACTTGTGTCCAGATGTCCTCCCAAAGCCTCATGCGCTCATAGGCAGGGTTTTTCAGAGGTGGCTGAATCTAGGCTGGGATTAAAAGTGTGTGCTACTGGATTGGCTTTGCACAGTTCTGGGTCCAGCTGAATGGATTTACTGAGAGCAGAAGCTCCGCCCTGGCGTGAGCGGCACCAACCAATAGGATGGCAACCTGTGTGGAATAAAAAGGATCAGGAGGCTCCATGTCTGGCTGTCTCCTGCCTACTTTGCCGTGAACTGTTTCTGCTCTGCGATGCCCCTCTGCCAGGCCACCCTGTGTTGGAGCCAACTGACTACGGACTGAAACTTCTACAAACCATGAGCCAAAATAAACTGTTCCTCCTTTACCTTATGAGTGTCTGGTATTTTGTCTCAGCTATGAGGAAAATAACTAAGACAAGCCACCTCCAGAACCTGGCTTGCTTCTTCTGTCCACCCGGCACAGCTGGCTGGACAAGGAGCGTATTTTGATGCCTTATTCCCTTCCTAAGATCCTCATGGGATCTTAGCACAGCTCTGAGAAAACAGGCAGTTTTGCTCACAAATCAAACATCTGTTAAATCTCCAGGAAGCAGCTATGACTTTATTCTGTTCTCTGCAGGATCTATTTGAAGTGTGCACTACTAGCAATTGCATGAAACCACTAGAAAAATCCATCAGGAGGGCGTTTCTGGCTTCCCAGGAAGCAGGAAGTCACCGCAGCCTGGAAGCAGAGCTGGTTTCGCGCAGCCTGGCTGGCCACCCAGGGGTAGGGGTTTTGGTTGTGGTTTGAGGATCTAAAGTTGGGATAAGGTTTGTCTGTGCCTATTGTGGCTGCCTGGTTGAAACAAACAATGAGAACTGTCAGGGGCTGTATGCATGTGGCCATTGGCTCAAACATGGACAAAGGGTCAGTAATGAAATCTTTTCTTTGGCTTTTAAGAGAGTGGTTCTATGGTAGATATGGGAACTCATTTACTTAGCAATAGCAGAATGCTATTGTGGTCTCTTTGCTTCAACTATAAGAAATTAAAATATTTTCCCCTTTAATAATCCAGGGAACACTGAGGTAGGCGGAGCATTGTGAGTTCGAGGACCGGCTTGGGCTACAACGCGAACGCAAGATGGGCCTGAGCTACATAGTGAGACCCTGACTCAAAAAACTAGGGCCAGGAGTTTGGCTCAGTGGCTTAAGCGCCTGTCTGTCAGGCACGAGGTTGTGAGTTCAATCCCTGGTGAAAAAAAAAAAAAATCCAGGGAACAGTAGTAATAGAAGTAAATTTACAGGTAATTCTTTTGCTGACCAAGTAGTCATGTCCAGGGTTAAGTGTTTTCCTAGGATCATGGGTCTTGCAAAACCCTAATCATTGCTGGGTTCACTAGACTACCTTGCTTGGTATCTTGCTTTGGAGTTTTTGAAATGCCATAGGGGAATAGGAACCCTATTCTCTTCTTGTTAACGTTCCCTCCTTGCTCCAAAGCACAAGTATTCCTGATAGACGCTTTCTGAAGGGTGAACAGGTGTTCGAAGGCTTACAAAGAAGCATCCAGGCAGTGGCTAACCCAGCAGGGTCTGACTGTACATGGCTCTGAGCACACAGGCAGCCAGGCCTGGGGGCTCCTTTTACTCTGCTGCCTGCATTTTTAAAAACAATCAACAAAAACAAACAAACTGGAATAGAGCTTTTTGTTGTATAAAATCATTTTAAATTCACATTAGGGGGAAGAATTTACCAAGATGATGATTCTCTTCCTACAGAAGCCCACACTAGCTTTTGGACTTGGTTCTAATTCCTGTCTTGAGCCAAGCAACATGAGACGGGGAGGGGCTCCTCCTGTGGTGTTTTTGGGGCTACTGGTCACAGGTTCCGGGTGTCTGCACAGTGGTTTCAGGGGCTGAGAGCAGAATTTGTGGCAGGAAATCCTCCTGCCTCAGCACCAGGGGGATCTGGCCAGTCCTGAGCCCTGTCCTATGATCACAGGCAAAAGGGTGTAAAAATCCTTTCCAGGATCCTTTCCTGCAACTCTGCCATCCCAGCTGTGAGCCAAAACCTGCCTGAGCGTGGGCTCTGATGGCAAAATTGCAAACACGAAGCGAATTCTGTCTGCAGGCTCGCAGTGGAGACAGTGCTGCAGGTTTCAAATCCCCTCCCCCATCACCCGCTTAATTCTCTTTGTGTCAAGATATTCTCTGCAGTTCTTTCCATATATTAATTCACTGTAACAGTTGAAGTCAGCCCAATCTGAGGCTTTGGGCTGCAGGTCTTCCTTTGGGACGGGGTAGCAGAAGAACGAGGAAACCTCGAGTTAGAGCCAGTGTTCCAGAGTCCTGTCATGACTTGGTCTACAAAGGATGGGAACAGAGCCAGGTTACCCCGAAGCAGCTGTTGCAGTGTCCCAGGAGGGGGCCTGGGGACAGGGACAGGGTGTCCAGGGAAGGGGAGACCCTCCTGGTGAGTGGCTCCGTGTGGCTCCCGCAGGCATGAGGAACAGTTTCCCCTAACCTTGTCATCTCCTTTGTCTCTCATTTTTTCTCTGAAGCAACCTCCCAGCAGCCACGCCTGGCTCCATGGGCCACCGGCCGGCAGCCTGGCTCCCCACCTTCCTGGCTGGATCAGGACCCTAGGCCCTGGGCGGGATTTTCTTACAGGACAGATTCTTTTGACGGCAGTTTACTCAAACAAATGGAATGCGGGTCCTCAAGAGAGCTGTGCGTTAGTTTGGAGCTGGAAATATTGGTGAAAATTCATGGAATTTGTGAATCTATAGGAAATTCCTCTTGGCTTTGGTTTATGGGAAAAAGGACGACACACCCACAGAAAGATAATGGCCTATTTTTACAGGAGAAAGGATGGCCCATTTTACAGGAGAAAGGGCCCGGCCTGTTTTTTGGGGGATGGTGTAAAATGTTTTGCCTAAAGACATTGTTTGAATTCTCTAAATCTGTACCTTTATCTTAAGATTTGGCTTCAGCCCTTTACGTTATCAACTAAATTTTGGGTAATTTATGGATTTAAGTATCTTTAAGGGATTTGGAGTGTGATGGACCTAGAAGAAAAGAAGCATAAACAAACCTAGGGCATTCAGCTATGGAAACTGGGTAACTTCAGGTCCTGACTTCTGCAATCCTTATTTTAAAATACTGTTTAAAAACGATGATTTTCCTCATCTCCTTCCTACCTTCCTTTCTTCTGCCCTGCCTCCCTATGGCTGTTGTATCCTGTATCCTCCTCCCTGCTTTATTTCTGAACTTGAGGTGGCCTTGTGTCATTATGAGACAGGACTGACTAACTGACCCTCTTGACCTGCACCTTGGGCGGTCCAGTGTGGCGGTTCAGGAACTCTCCAGCCCTGGTTGATCCCCAGCTCCGGTCCCTTTATGGAGCCTCTGGCCTCTTGGAACTGTTTTGAAGAAGGGACTTCGAAGCTGTTCCCTTTGTGCCAGAGACCTTGTATTCACTGTGGAAGTTTCTCTGTCTGGAGTGCGAGAGGTGCAGGCCAGGGCTGGGGCTCAGAGCAGGGCAAGGGGAGCCCTGGAAGAGGGGGTGCAGGGAGATGTACCCAGGCCAGGTGACACCCAGAAACAACTGTGTGCAAGTTGGAGGGGGTGGGTGCCATGAGAGCAGAGGGTGGGGAAACACAAGGGGCCTGGGGCTTGGACCTGGAGAGGGCTTAACCAAAGGGCACACAGATCTGAGGAACACTCCCGAGGCTTGGGGACCTGGGAACGGTGGCCTCCCTGGCTGCCTTTGACCCTCATCTTTATGTCCCACTGCTGCGAATTTTCTTATAATGGCATTTGGTTTCATCTTGGCGGGATATTTTGATGGACTTCTAAAAACAGGCAGGGCCATGTTTTAGGGCCCTTCATGCTGAAATGGCGAGGAGGCCGCAGCGCCTCAAGCTTTAACTGTTACAGGAAAACTGAGTTAGACAAAATTTTATAGGGAGTCAGATAGGGCTAGGCCCTCAAAGGAACCAGTGCAGAAGTTCAGAAACCTTGTAACCTCTGAGGAGACAGGCACCTCCTGCTGTGGGCCAGATATCAAGACAAAAAGCAGAACAAATACAACTGCATCCTAAGGGTCAAGAGTCCAAATAGTTCTCTACCACCCTGAGGAAGTCAGGAGTCAGCATCTCAACCCCCTACTGGATGAGTCACTGCTGTTAAGCATCCCCGCTTACTATGTGACTCCTTTCCTCATTTGTCCTTGATTTAATCAATTTTACCTGAGCAGTTAGTCTTATTGGTTAACTGTAGTTATGTCCCACCTTACGTCCACCTTGCAGGTTCCCATTTTCCCCGCCTTGGACCCGTCTAACCTCATGGTTTTACTGTATAAAAGTTCCTAAAAATGACAGAGTCTTTGGCAACCCGCTCGGGCCCCCTTCTGTCCCTCAGACAGAAGCTTTCTTCCTCTCAATAAATATATCCTGCTCTTACCCTCCGTCGTTCCTAAAATTCATTCTTCGATTTTAGAGAACACGAACTCGCGCCAGACATATAATAGGTTGGGAGTTTCATTCCCCCATATCATTTGGAGGTGTGGGATCATTTTTCCTATATCATAACAGCTGCTGCCCTTCTGCTGCTGAGCCAGCAATGTTTTCTGCTCCAAATCCAAGGCTGCGCCTCCAAACACAGCCTCAGCTCACAGGGTCTGGGGTGAGGTGTGGGATCCCCACCCTCTCCTGAATGCACAGGCAGTGATACTAGGATACCAGCTTTCCATGTGACATTCTCTGTTCCAGTGCTGCTGTTACAGATAGCTGAGTTAGAAATACTATAGGTAGACAGGGCAGAAGGCCAGGTACCTTGCAACCTTGGAGACAGATACCTCTGCTGCTCTGCTGTGGGCCAGATCTCAAGACAAAAGGCAAAACAAATGCAACCACAGCCTCAGTATAAACATCAGGGATTGATATTCTAAACAGGTATCAGTGACCTTGAGGAAGCCACAAGGAGCTATTAACCCAACCGCTTACCAGCAAAGACCCTATTTCGTATTCATGCCCACTTGGTGTGTGACTTGCCTCCTGCTTGATTCTGACAGAGTCAGTTTTACCTGAGTAATCACACGTAATCTTACTGGTTGACCATAGTTCTGTCCCACCTCATCCCCACCTGCCTTGTGAGTTCCCATGTTTTTCCCACCTTGGACCCACCTCACCTCATGGTTTTGCTGTATAAAAATCCCTGGAAAAGGCGGGGTCCTTGGCAACCCACTCAAGACCCCTTCTGTCTCTTTCTTGGACAGAAGCTCTCTTTCTCTCAATAAATATATTCTGCTCTTAATCTCTGTTGTTCCTAAAATTCATTCTTCAATTTTAGAGAACACGAACTCATACAGGACATCTAGTAGGTTGGGAGTTTCTTCCCCTGTGTCACTGGGAGGCTCTGAGGTCTTGGAGCCCATTGAAAATCTGACCCCAGACAGAAGGCCTGGGGACATCAGCAGTCACCCAGTGTGAGCCTTCTCCCCTGCCTCTACTGTGTTTTTTACATCACTTCTTTATCCTGTCCACTTGTTCTTTAATTTGTTTATGGTTTGTCTTGTTTGTTTCTTTGGTATTTTGAAATGGTGATCCTCCTGACTCAGCCTCCCAGTGCTGGAATCACAGGCATGCACCATCATACCAGCTATTTGTTCTTTTTCTGTGAGAAAATATCCTGGTTCAGCCTCATCTGAACTGACTGAATGTTGTCTGCCTCTAGACTCTTTACTTCCATGGACTCTCTGCTCCTTGGTGACTTGTCCTTCCTGTTGTCCCTGAGTCTCAGCTTCACCATAGTTTTACAGTGTCGTCTACACAGAAAGATGGAGCCTTTATTCTGTCTGTCTGTCTGTCTAGGGAATTGAACCCAGTCTTCACAGAGGTACATCCCCAGTCCTTTAATTTTTTGAGATAGGATCTCACTAAATCACCAGCTTCCCCAAGCTGGGTTTGAACTTGCAATCTTCCTGCTTCGGCTTGCCAGAGTGCTGGGGTTACAGGTGTGGCCCTTTTATTTTGAGGCATGGCCTCTCTCCTTTCCAGAACACTGGCCTGTTTCGGTCCCTGGTCAACAGCCTCCAAAGCAAACCCTGATGAGGTCATGGGGGGCTGGGAGGAGCCACAGCCTCCCGGGAATGAAAGAGTGCTCCAGAAGTGAAGAACCCCTCACCAGGGAGGAGAAGGGGAGAAACCCCTACCCTTTGTATCAGGCCCCCTTCCACCCTGCAAACTCTTTATACAGCATCCCTCCTCTGCCCTGTGCTCTTTAGAGGACATCTGATGAAATCCAGGCTCCTACGTGGTCAGCAGGACCCTCACGACCTGACCCCTGCCTGCCTGTCTGGCAGCTGCTTTTGGTCAAAGGCACCATCTAAACAAAGGCCTCCCTGGACCCCCAAGCTTGCTCACTCCCTGTCCCACCCCGGATCATGTTCTTTAGCCTGTGTGTTGCTTGCCTAATTTTGGAAGTCACCTCTTGTCTGTCTCCTGTGAATCTGTCCCCTTGTCCAACCAGAGCTATAAGTGACAGCTCTGGTTTGGGGAGAAACTGAGGCAGGCTGACTGATCCCTGGGGGGGAGCTGTGTGGTGCAGCTGGCCTGTGGGCCCTGAAGCCATAGAGGCAGGCGAGGGGTGGGGACATTGCATGTGGGGAGGTTAAGCGCAGATGGGAGCCTGGAGAAAATGAGGGTGATCAGCCATCAGTATTCCCATGAGAACCAGGCAGACACCCAGGCTTACAGTGATTTCCTGTCTCCTTGTGTCACCTTCAGGAATAGTTTACATGCAGGCCATGAGCAGAAGGCCCCAGGGTCCTTCGGAGACACCATCACAGCTTCTGCTGTTCTGGTCCCCCCACCCAGCAGCTCCTCAGCCTCCTGGGGAACTGCGCTGTGCACTGAATGTTCTGGAAAGTCTCTTCCTGCACACATCCCAGGGAAGTCCACACAACTGGAATGCTCATGATTCTTAAAAGCAGAGGCATGCTTGGCATCCCACTCCTATCTTTTTATCCAAGATGCGTGCAGTGTTTTAGATTGTCTACCACGAAGAGACTTCCATGGGTACTATCTCGCTGACCTTTGTCATGACAGCTTTAGGTAGGGTCTGTCACGATTATTACCATGAACACCTCCATTTGGCAATGAAGTGGATTAAGGTAGACCCAGCGAAGTCAGGAGCAGCCAGGCTCAGGCCTTGGGTCCCCAGAACTGAGCCTTGGTTCCCCCCAGGTGGGAATGACACAGAGTTGTAGTACCGAGGGCTGGGCCTTCCAGCTGCTCACTGCGGTTGTTTCTTTCTGTGATTTCGTTTACTCTCTGAGGCCGTATGGTGCCGCTCAATGCCCAAGAAGGAAGTGGGGCCTGAAGTGCAGGGGTCCTTCGGGACGCTGCCTTAGAGAAGCTATGCCATAGTTGCCCCCTCTCTGCTGACGCCAGCACGGGCCACCATCTCTTGGCAGGGGCCTGGCCTGAGGGGACCAGTTCAGCTCCCTTGTCCCTCAGGTCCCCTCTGTAGTCCTTTGCTAATTGTGCTTTCCTTTCCCAAATTCAAGGCACAATGCACAAAGCCCCTTTCATTCTGCACAGCCTGTTTGTTTAGGTAGAGCCTCAGAGTCACTGGGCCCGGAGGGGGCAGCCCTGCAGGTCCCTTCTGTCTCCCTCCTGCTCCTGCCATGTGGGAGGAAATGGAAACCGCACAGCATCAGCCTGCCATGTGAGGTGTGAGGATGACTGACTGAATATTTTTGGGCACTCAGTCTGAAGTGGTGCAGAGAAAATGAGAGAGAGAGAGAGAGATAAAGACTAGAGAGGACTTGAATGCAGGTGGGCATGGGAGAGTTTGATAGGGGTGCAGCGGCTCTCAAACAAGAACAAAGAAGTGGGGCTACTTTTATCAGTTCTGGCTGGGGGAGGAGTTTGGGAGGTGGGCAAAATGACCTTAACAGCTGATTTGAAGGAGCATCTGCCTGTGTAAAACAGGAGACAGAAAGATTTACTGGGGGCTGGGGATGGAGTCTTGGGATTGGAGAGGGCTCAGCGCATGTGCAAAAAGGGAGTGGGAAGTTTATCTCTGGAATGAGAAGCAGAACATGGAAGTTACTCTTGGAGAGATAAGTTGTTTCTTTGGGTTCAGTACCAAGTTGGTCAGATGTCATGTTACAGATAGCTAAGTCCCAGGCTAGCAGAATCTATCAATCACCACGTCAGCCTTCCAGGATGGGGGTGTCGGCAGCACCTCCCAAGGCTCCCTGGTTACTTAGAACCCATGTGCTCTCAGATTACCTGGATTGCAATACACGATGACCTCACAACGCCGATCTCAGCTCAATGAGTCCTTACACTGGCCCACCCTACACAGCGTCCTAAGAAGGGGGCAGAACCCAAGTGGGGCTGGCTCTGATCCTGCGGGGAACGTTTTGTTTCCCGGGGCTCTGGTGAGGCTTCTGTCCTTCCTGGGAAGCACTAGAGAAGCTTCCAGAACAAAAACAGCTCCAGAGTGAAAATGAGAACTCAACTCAGGGCACCTGGGTGGAGCCTGCATCTACCTCGAGTGGATGAGCAGATTTACGTGGGCATTTATTGCTTCCTCTGTGCCCACCAAGGTCTGGTTCTGGGGCTGTCGGATGAAGAGACAGGGGCCACAAGCTGAGCTGAGTGACAGTGACAGCCACTGCCTGAGCTGCGGGTACACGGGAGGCAGCCAGGGGCTGATGGTAGAGTGGAGTGACTCCCTAGGAAAGTGCGGGGCCTACCTCTGGGGGCGCAGAAGGCGGGTGGCATGCCATGCTCGAAGGCTGGAGAACTCCACAGCCCTCTGGAAATAGGGGTGCTTCTAATATACAGCTTTAAAAATGTTTCTTTAAAGACAGGGGTTCAAAATAACCCATAGCTAAAGCCTTCACCTCTTTTTTTTTTTTTTTTTTAAGTTTTATTGGCTCACGTTTGCAGTACGTCTACATTCATCATGGAAATTTGCACACATACGTGACACGTCTTGATTCCTTTTTCACCCCATTCCCCTCCCTCTTCTTTGCCCTCCCTCCAGCTCTTGCTCCCCTTCCCATTTGCAAAAGACCTCTTTCTCCTTTTTAGAGGAGGAGGTTCAGTAGCATTTCTGCGGGCTCATCACATCACTACCAGTTGACAGTGGCGCTGAGGCTGAGCTAGTCAATGGCAGGGAAGGGGAGCAGAGCTGGTGGGGAGCCCCTGTGCCTGGTCTCACCTCTGTCTGAAGGTGTCCCTGTCCTTGGAGACTTTTACTAGGAGGGTGGTGAGGACCAGGCACAATAAAACTCTGATGTGTCCTGACTGACATGTTTTGAAATTTTGTTGCAATTTTTTCTTCTTCTTTTTTTCTTTTTATCTTTGAAATAAAATTGATTTGCAACAAAACAAAACAAAACAAAACAAAACAAAACAAAACATAAAACTCTGATGTGCAGACCCCACCCAGATGGGCAGGAGGACCTTCTCTCTTGAGGGAGGGCAGGCAGGGCAGCTCCGGGCACCTAAGTCTCACTGCAGGCTCCCAGCGAGGCTGCTTTCAGGTTGTCACTGCCATTTCCGCTTCCTGTCACAGGCAAGGAGACGCTGAGGGCAATGCGGAGACACAGCCTGCTCACCAGGGTTCACGTTTACGGGCTTAGAGGAGGTGTGGAGCGAGCTTGGATCATGTGCTTAGGGCTGTCAGTGTGGAGTGAAGGGCTCCCTAGAACTAAGCTCTGGGGATATTGAAAGTACCCCGCCTCAGCACCACAGCCTTGGTGGGCCAAGCCAGTTCACCTGCCACCTCCAGATGGGGCGGCTCCTGTGAGCCCTGGTGGGTGGGGACCAGGAGGATAAAGAGCAGTGTTCCCTTGGCAACAAGGGATGCTTTTCACTATGGGTCACTGCAAAGGCTGAATTGCTTCACTTGCTCTGTGTGATAGATACAGCCAACGCCTTCTGGCTGAATTTTCAGAGACCAAAGGGAAGAGTGCATGTCCAGAACCTGACCAGCCTGTGTGGTGGAGTAGCCAGAGAGACATAAAAAATATCTCGAAGCAGTCACAGATTAACATGTAATAAAGGGATGCCCTTGCTTGTTTGATCTGAGTGGTAGCAACTTCTTAGGTAAAAAATTTTGAGTTTTTATTTTCACGTGGAGCTGAATTTGGGGTTCTGTAGTTTTTATATCCATCGCATGCAAGTGCTCCTGTATTCCTTTGGAAAGGGACTCATGGGGAACTCTGCTCTACAGTCAGTGGGGATCAGCAGGTCACCGAAAGACTTTAAAATCTACATACGTTGTCCCAATAGGGTGCTGAGAGATTTCATCTAAGATCACAGGGACCAATCAGAATTGAACCGAATCCAGATCATTGTGGAAAAGAACCAGTCCGGCTGGCATTTACAGTTCTTGACTTTCACGCAGTGCCTTTTGCTGGATCCAAGCGCCTTGTCTGATGCTGTCAGCTGAGGATGCCCCAGAACCCTGCGGCAGTACAGTTCCAGGGTTACAGCGAGCGGGCGGTCCAGGGGGAAAGAAGGCAGCATGAGTCACCTCCAGGCTCTCTCTTTTCAGCCCTCCCGCACTGTCGCAGTTTCTCTCCTTGCTTTGTTTCAGAAACGAGGAGAATGTTGATTCATAATGACCTGGAAAGAGTCTAACCCCGTCAGTGTCTGAGTGGCCAGTGACTGAGTGGCCGGTGACAGTGCGGTTACCCTGGCAACGGAAGCAGTCACCCACGCAAACATCTGGAGGTGCAGCGCGAAGACTCCCTAGTGTCCCCACCTGGTCCACTCACGGGGCAGCTGCGATGCTGGGGAATGCTAAAATCCCCAGGCTCGGGGAGGAGTCTGACAGCACTCCAGCTCATTCCTAACTTCACATTGAGGCTCCTTGAAACACAAGGCGAAGGACGTGTTCCCACCCCTTTCCTGTGGCAGCCCGAGAGGTCTGAAAAGCGGTTCCTGTTTTCTTTTGTCTCCGAGTTACCCTAAACATTTTTCAGCAGCAGTGAAAGGGACAAGAATTGAGCCGCGTATTTTGTACGTCTTTATTTCATTCCCTTTTCTAGAAACATTATTTTACAAAACAAACGGTTACCGATGGATTGGAAACGAAAATGCATACCTGGGTCCCTTCACCACAGGTGCGTTACCTGGGTAACAGAAGGCGGTGCTAACGCAGGCAGCACAGATGAAGTAGTTGACGCAGCTCACGGGCTAACAGGTTACTCGCTGAGGTGGGCTTGGGGCTGTCCCCGGGGGTCCCTGGGGTGCCTGTCTCCGTGCAGGTGGCCCCAAGCTCTCTGTCAGCAGAACAGGGAGGTGCGCCCCATGCTCAGAGCCACCCAGCTGAGCGCTGAGGAGGTCTTCAGAGCTGGTCTCTGGAGGGAGGTTTGCCGATTGCTCAGCCCACCGGAGCACCCTTCTTTTTTAGAGGGGTTCCCTAGTTTCTACTCTACGGTGCTCCACTGAAGAGTGAGGTTTGACAAACTCAGCCTCACCCGAATCTCATTTTTCTGTGTGCAGAAGGACAGGGCCAGGTGGTCGGTCACCAAAGTCCCTTAGGAGTTGGAAGTTTTGAAGGAACGCAGGAAAGCTGCTCTAATGCGCACAATTGGCTTTCTTGAGCTTCTTCTGGGTGGTGGTGCCTGGTCAGGCCTTCGCACCTACTTCCAGCCAAGCCCACACAAGTTGACACCAACATGCAGCCACTCTTGCACACTCGATCACGCCCACATATGGACACGCCCACCCAGCCATGCTCACATCCCGCCACGCCCACACACGCCCATGTCCACATCCGGTCATGCCCACATCTGCCTGCTGTCCCCGTCCCCAGGCTCCTGCACCCATCTGTGCTCTTATCCATCCTCATGCCCATCTGTTCCATCCATATCTGTTGGCTCCCAGATTTGGCCTCATCCATATGCGGCTTCCCCCACATCTGGACCCTGCCCACACCTCACCTCACCCACATCCAGCTGCACCTGTGGTGTCAGCTTGGTGCCGGTCCCCTCTGTTTCTGCTGCATGCGCCCTATCCTGTCATAAACAAAAGGACGTGGGGAGGGGGTGGGGAGCTTTACACCTCCCAGCAGAAGTTCACGTGTTTGACTCCGTGGGTTCATGAGGGGAAATGGTTCCTCAGGTGCCTCCGAGGCACAGGTGCTGTGTCTGATGGGGCGCCCGGTGACACTTGTGCTCCCATAGTTGCTCATGGGGACATTTGGAAGGTTCAGAATCTGTCAGATTTGCAGACATGAGAGCCTGGAAAAAGCTCTTATTCAAAAATTTTTAACTTGTTTGGCAGAAAACAATTCTTTCCCCAAACAAAGTGTTGTATGGTACCTTATAAAACTTCTAAAATAATAGCTTTTGTAAATTTTGCTTTACAATTTTAAATTTACAATGTTTATTTATTTGCAAGTAAGCCAACCAACAATAACAAAGCCTCTTTTGACACACCTAAATATTTTCAGTATTTCCTTGTCTCAATTTTCTTCACAGTGTCCCCTCTAAAAATATCTTATTTCCTAAAGACAAGTAGCAATATAATAACGTGTAGAGTTTTTCTTAAGAAGATGTACTGTGTCGAATTTAAGGGAAATAAAAGACTCAGTTAAAGAAATTCTTTAAAGAATTTGAAGCACATTTGTGTAGGAGTGAAGGAAGAAGTATTTTTTGAATTTGGCTAAAATTCACCAAACATAATATTCACCATTTTAATCACTTTAAAGCACAGAGTTCATCAGCTTTTAGTATATGCACATGGCCAATTGTACCGAATTTTCATCACCCCACAAGAAACTGTCCCCACTAAGTGTGCACAGACTCAAAATATTTGGAATATTTAAACTTCATGAAAGTGAAATTGAAGCAGACCAGAATAACTGAGGTGATTTTAGGTCAATGAATGCTATGAGGGTACTGCAGTAGAGAATGACAAAAAATTGTGACTCTTGATTTGTGTTAGGGTTTTCTGTCCCAATAAAGAAGTGAAAAGTTAAAAAAAAGAAAGAATGCATTTGTTGAGGACATGGACACAACCCATGGTGGTTGGGTTAGCTCCTTTGCCAGAGACAAACATGGCAAGAGTTTTTATGACCTCTGACCAGAAGTGGCACTTGGGGCAGGCATTGATGACGTGTGAAGAACTGATTGGAATTTTCTTCACATGCAAATGGGAAAGGGAGTTACAATTAGGGCTGAAGAAAAGGAGGAAATGGTAAGTGTTTTCACTTTGGTCTTCCATGTTAAACCACCGCCATAATTGTACAGTAATTTGTACTAGGGCAAGAACCTTTCAATTTGAGACTTGCATGATGAGCTACCGTGTACAGGGCAGAAAGGAAGCCAAAGGGAGGAAGAGCCTGTGGAAAGGCCCAGGGTAGTAGTGAACTCAGTGGTAGGATCCCCAGAAGTGAGGCCTTCCCTATGCTTGGAAGGTGGCTTGACCTGGACAGGAGCTGACTGGACTGCTAGAGGCCATGAGTCCCTCAAAAATCAGCTAAGACATGCGCGTTTGTTGGCCTGGGTCTCAGCCAGGGCTGCGGTCAGCCTCTGCAGGCAGCCTTGCAAGAAACCAGACGTACACTGGGTGTGGTAGCACACACCTGTAATCCCAGCACTCAGGAAGCTGTGGCAGGAGGACCGTCATGAGTTCAAGGACAGCCTGAACTACATAGTGAGACCCTGGCTCAAAAAATCAACAAACAAGCTAACCCAAAACTGGATATGTCTGATGCAGGGGTCGAAGTCTTGGCCTTGAGGATATGCAGGACATGCAGAAGATTCTGATTACAGAAGCTGCCCCTCCTTTTTCACAGAATATATGTTCTAAGATTCCCAGTGAATGCCTGAAACTTGGATGCTTTTTGTTTTTTCCTACACATATACACCTATGATAGTTTAATTTACAAATTTGGTATATTAAAAGCTTAATGATAACTAATAACAGAATACTACAATGTAACAACATGCTGTAATGCAAGTCTGTGGAGGTGGTCTCTTGCTCTCAAAATATTTTACTGTACTTTTCATGCTTTGCACTTCAGGAAGCACATATGGCTTTCTTTGATATATCCAAATAGCCAGCATCACTATTCTTGAGTTTTGGGGTCAATGTTTGTTAAATAAGGGTTACCTGGACATAGGCATGGTGATATTTTGATGATCAATCTGAAAACTAAGATGACTACCAATTTATATGGAAATAGACCCACCTTGAGGCCATAATGCTAAGTGAAATCAGACACAGGTTAAATATCACATGGATTCTCTTATATGAGAAACCAAAAGTGTAAATAATTTAAAGAGCAAAACAGATGATGGAAAATGGGGGTGTAGACTGTGGAGATGGGAAAGGGGTTTGGGAATGAGGGGAGATGGGAGAGAGAGGAAGGAAAGGGAAAATGAAGATATGATATGTATATGTACCAATTCTTCATGACTAATGTATTCATTATATATTACAGTCATATGTCAATTTAAGAAGGGGGGAAGGCAAGAGTAAGATGACTTTAAGTGACTGAGTGAAAAGCACATAAAGTGTGGATCTGCTAGACAAAGGGATGGGTTGTGTCTTGGGTGGATCACAGCAAGGTCCCACAAGATTGCAGTATGATACCTAGAATGGCACACAATTTAAAACCTATAAATTTTTTATTTCTGGAATTTCCCATGTAATTGAGACCATGGGTGTTGACAGAAAGTAAAACCCTGGATAAAAGTTTTTATCAACCTATATGTGAATGCCATAGTTGATTCACAAAAATGGTATGTGAGAGTCAACTATAAAACTCAAGAGATCAGCTGGGATCCTTTTCTGTGTGTGTATTTAAAGTGCATCTTTTCAACATTATGAATCTCGATTTAATGAAACAGAAAAGGATCATTCAGAGAATAAATCTAAACTGGCTAAAATGCTGTCATGTTGAGTTTTAGCAGTTATTGAAAAAAAATCTCATGATCTCCTATTTTACAACAGCTTACATGATTTTATGAAGTTTATTTTACTGAAAATCATAGTGGCCACTGGCACGGCAGGTGGTCTGTGAGGAAGCCACCTGCCCCTCAGTCATTGGATGTGGCCTCTTCCCCACATCCCCTGGATGCCTATCCCTATCTTTGTCATTTAAAAGATGCTTTTGTGGTCTGTTTTAGTGGTGCTGGGCTGGTTATCAAAGATAAGTTGAATTATACCCTTCACTGGGAGAAGGGCATTCAATCCTATCCAACATCTACAGACTTAGGCTCTTGGGTCCAGTGATAGAAATCTGGATTTCACCTTGGCTGTCCACCCTGGAAATCAGGAGATCTCCAAAAAGGAAACCAAATGAACTCCAGCTGTCCAGGTGCCATCACCCAAAAGTGGTTTCAGGGTGTTTTTTGTTTGTCCTTGTCCTTGTTTTTGTTTTGTTTTATTTTTTATAAAAATACTGGCCGTGGACTGTGTGTCTTTGTCTCATAAGCCTGGAGCTTTTTTGCACAGCCTCGTGGGCCCAACATGGCGGCCTCTGAGCTGGTGGAGCCCATTTGGAGGAGCATGCAGAACTCTGTCCCTAGGAAGAAGACAAGGGACAAGACAGGGCCCTGCCTCAGAGCAGCCACCTGTGCAAATGCTGCTACTTGTTCAGGAGAAATCTAGTCCACCCACAGCCCGTGGGACCTTAGGCAGAAAATCTGCTGCTGGGAGCCTCAGTTTCTATATCTGTGAGGGACCTTGGTTGTGGGACTGGCTTCTAAATTAATTTTACCTGGATTTGTCATCTGCTGTGGCCAAGTTTACTAAGGCAGCTCAGAACCAGCCACAGCTCCACGGGTACTCTCACAGTTGGTCCTTGGCCAATTCTTCCCAGCAGTGGGCACCCTGAGGCTGACTGGCCAACAGCTTCCTTCCTTGGTCTCTGATTGGCTGAACGTTAGGTGGCTTTGATCACCACACCCCTGGCCAAGCCTAGGCTCCTGGGCACATG